>JAKSZP010007933.1:0-260693 GCA_022478985.1 Massospora cicadina
AATTCTAATTGATTACTCATCTATACCATTATATCAGTAAACCCATGCGAAACTTTCGCTCATTGAGCACCCTAAAATGATTTAGTCTTTTGTTTGGTTTTTGAAATTAAATTCTCAGCGAAATGTATACACAAAATACCAGAGTTTATTAATTTGAACTTATTTACAATTTATAATGCCTCTTTGTATATGATATTTGCAACATATATGATGAATAGCTGGGAAGCTGCAGCTTCGCTTGCAGTAAAAAATTATATTTTTGATTTCATCTTTTGTGATATCACATTATCAAGCTAGCATAGAGATAACAATGTAACCTGTGCTTATTATAGGACTATCATTTGAGATTTATTTATTACCAGATGATTTCAATTATTTATCTTAGTTTTTATATTTGGCAGGATTCTGTAGACCAATATTTATAAAAAAGAGTAATCAGAAGAAAATACTAAAAGGCTTATCTGATGAGAGATTAAACTCTATAAGAAAAGACTTATAAGACAAATCTAAAAGCCTTATAAAACTAAAGTATCAGAAAATCTCATCAACCTTTCAGGTAAAACCTTGGGCAAATAAAGGAGGATGGATTTAATTATCAGATTTACTCAAAAGAGATTTCAAAAATGAAATCAAACTCTAATGCTATTTCAGATCTAAAAGTCTTAAATTTAGATTCAGTGATTATTCAATCTGCTACCTAATTCATCAGGTAATTAGCTTGTCTAATCAAAGATGGAATCCATATTCAATTTTGGATAGCACTAACTCGATTTAGTCATTTTACTTATTATCTAGAACCAAAATGTATGCACTGATGCACCAATACTGTTCATCAGATTATATCATATCTGGAATAGAGACATAATGTTTGTTATCTGAAACCATCAATAAACTATAAAAAAACCTCTGGGATATCAGATAACTAGCCAATGACCATGCGAATACTTTATCACATGGCAAAAGCCACTTGAATTTTTCCACATATCCCAATATTATCATCTCTAATCCTATTTAGAACTTAATATAATTACCATCATATAAAACTATTTCAAGTTATCAAATATATTATATATATTTGATAATCCTAACATAGCCTAACTTTAGTTTTTCTATTATTAACATTTCTTTAGATATTAGTCCTAAAAAATATATTGTTGGATTTCATGAAGAAAGCACAAACTGAGCTAATACCCCAAGTGAGAACCAACAATATAGGTAGATGACTGTCAATAAGTTTAGGAAGCTTTTAAACTTATTAAATTTTAAATTTAATATGAGGTACACCAATCAGGGGATGGATTAAACTTATTAAATTAATTAAATAACTACCAAACAACTTAACTGAAATAATAATAGTAATATAACCCATGCTTTAAACAATATAACTATCCAATTATCTAAAACCATATGATTTAATTAATTTAGTATAATTTTTATATTGGTAGATAACTATCAATAAGTTTAAAAAGTAATTAAACTTCATTGACTTATCTAAATAATTACTAAATATAACAGTTGATGCTCACACATAAATCTTGTAAAAAAAGTATTTGAGGTAGGTCAACCTTGGGACAGATATACCACACTGAGAATTTTTCTAGCCAGTACAGGTTTTGAACTCAAAACCTGTACTAGGGTAGAAGCAGTTTTACCTGCCAGGCTAACCACCCTTTACATGAATCTTATAAGGTTGGAGCTTAAAAGACTTGGGTGTGTCAATAGTTGATATTCCATTATTCTGATGGGGTTTCCAAGTTGGCTTAATAGTGGGATAATTATTTTTTTAACTGTTTAAGGGTTTTTTCATTTAGGAGGTTTCCCTGTTTGCTGACAAGTTGCCAGGACATTGTTAATTTAAGAGCCTTTTATGCACCTCATGACAGCTAATTCATTTAGCCTTTTTAAATATTATTTCAAAATGAGGTCACACTCAATGGACCTCACTTTGGAATTCTATTCTGGACTTTGAGTCAATTCCCCAAATAAAGGCTGCATTCAAAAAGTCCGATCTATCTAATAGAATTTATTATTGTATTTTATTCAAGGAATGGGGAGGTCCATACTGGGTCCCATGGTGTCTGATTAAGAAGGCTTCTCATCTGGCAGGTTAGTTTAACATGGATGGCAGTGCAAATGGGAGTGCAATAAAAGGGGTAAACATCTTGAGATCATTTGGGGTGGCAATGCCTGACAGAGCAGATTACCCCAGCCTGGCGGATGTTGCCTGGCATTTGTCAAAAGCTATGGCATGGGTCAGCCCATACCCATCCCTTTGGGATAGCAGTTGCCAGAGTGGCCCTGAGGCATCAGAGTCTGGTGGATTATAATTCCCATCGCACCTCAGTCCAGTGTGCCCAGTGAGGCTACCTGCCTGGATAAGAGCCTTGGGAGTCAGGTAAGGCTATTGCTCCTTTGCCCTTGCAGGAGTGTCCCCACCCCTGAGAATTGGGTACATGGCCAGTGGTGGGCTGGGCCTTGGGAGGCCCATCTGTTACACCAAAATGCATAGCAAAATTATTAAACATATTAGATTAATCAAAAACTACCAATTACATAGCTAAAAAAGATTGGGCCTATCAGTTCAAATGATCAACCACTTGACCAAACCTAAATAAGTCTATCAAATCAACCAAAATCTACCAACTAATTGGCTAAAACCAAAAAGAATCTATTAGATCAATTGAATAATAACTGATCTGCTATTGAAGTAAGATACAAAAAATGGGAAAAAGAACGTTCTATAAAAATGTGCTAAAATTATGAAATGATCAATATTAAGAATAACCAACAAAACCCTTATTGAAGTCAGCACCATCTTCCAACCTGATTTATAGAATGTTTTTCATAAATACAAATTGAAGCTTATATTGTATTAGGTCCAAGTGTAAACTATAAACAACCTATAATATATAAAGCTAATTATAAATTAGAAATACCTATTATAAGTCAGTTTAAAATATGGCGCTGACTTTAAAGGTGTTCTATTGAGTATTCATAATTTCTCAATTATCTTATATTTTTTGAGCCATTTTCTTTAGGAGGTTATTCTTTTCTCAAAATTTTTTTAAAGCTAGTTCTTTCTTCCCAGATTTTTTTTAAAAGTTCATATTCCCCCCCCCCAAAAAAATTTAAGGCAGTCCCTTTTACAAAAAAAAACTTTTGGTTCATTTTAAAAAGTCATTTTTATACCAACTTTAATTTACAAAATCACTATTTCTATATATCATTTTTGAAGCCTCACTATTTCTATATAAAAACAAACACTAATATATATATATCTTAAATTTATTGCAAGGAAGGCTGACCAGGGGACAGACACTTCCAAATGTTGACCTGAAAGAAACAAAACTTAGTAACAGGGGAGGCACCCCAGAGAAGCGATGCTATCTCTTGTTGCCAGCGGGAACGCCACTATGGGGAGGGGGAGGGAACGTGTAAAGGGGCTGTAACCACAATTGAACATGTGTGGAGGAAAGAGTCCAATTTGATGAACCAAACTGGGAACCAGGAGGAGACCAGCTGATGGCAACGTGGTGGGAGGTACCCAAACATCCATGCCTGAAAGTGGTCCACCAAATGGGACCAGAATCTGTGGACAGCTTCTGGGAGAGTGGGGGTAGAGCCTGCGATGGCATCCAATACAATTGTGTGGATAGTCCACATGGCGATTGCGACCACCAGAGCATGGAGGGAGGGTGGAAGGGGGGATACAATGGATATAGCAAACATATCTCTTGACAGACTGGAGGGATGTGTTTGATCCTGGCCAAGCAGACGTTGAACTTCACACCATATCACTTTAGAGGTAGGGCACTTCTCCAGGCGGTGGAACAGCATTCCATACTGGCCACACATGATGCAGGATGAGTGTAAAGCATTAGAGCGCTCAGCCATATGGTACACCTGCCTCAGGCAGTGCCACACATGGGAACAGATTTGAGGCTGCAACAGAGGGTGGTGTGCATATTTCTAAATAGTCTTCTGGGTCTCAATGGAATAAGGGATGTCCATCATGTCCAGGTAGTCCACCCTGGATAGGACATGGGGCCGTGTGGAGATCAAGCCATCTTGAATGAGTAACCCCTGTACCTCCTGTGTGAACTGAGGAGAGGGGCGGCCTCTCTGGGCTGTGTGTCCATTAATACAAATTCTCCACTCACTGCTCCGCATGGAGAAGAGGATTCATTTGTAGTGGGTTTTAGTACCGTGAGGACCTGTGGCCAATGGGTAAGAAGCCAGATATTTCATCAAGGAGTGAGGGTTTGATGGATTGTTAAGGCCCAGGGCGTGGGAGAAGTTGGAGCAGGCTGCGCGGGACCAGTGTTGGGAGGGGAGCGTAGGGGCAGTGACAGCTGCAATCCAGGTGCCCAGGATCTTGGCAGCATGGGCTTTAAAGTCGAGCAGGCCCATGCCACCCTGATGATGAGGGCCAAACATGACCTCAAGCTGCACTGGCGGTGGGCGGCCTGACCATAGCCACCCTTGTAGGAGGGCATACATAGATTTGAAAAAACCTGGGGAGAAGGCGATTATGTGGGCTCCAAACCAGACTTTGGAGAGGATTATAGAGTTGACTAAGACAACCCCTGCCAGTAAGGGAAGTAGGGTGGGCTCTGAGTGAGGTGATACGCTTTATCACATTGTCTATAATATGACTTTCCATTACTGCTGAGGCATAACTGCCTGCCTCCACCCACACGCCCAGATGGCGGACAGGCCCTATGGTAGGCCGTGGCACAAAGGGGAGCACAAGTGGGGCGGTGTGGGGTGAGCAGGGAAGGCGAGCACATGTGTGAGCAGATGGGCCAGGCTGGGCATTGGTCGCTGGGGCCCAGCAGGGTTGATACCGATCAAGGAGGATGATTTCAGTTTTGGAAGCGTTCAGTGCAGCATTACTTACCTGGGAATACTCCTGGATGAGAGCTTCAAGCGCGCATGCATCTTGATTATTAGACACCCCGACCACACAGTCATCTGCAAATGCCATCATCTTGACTGGGGCTTGGCCTGGTACATGGACCCCAGTGAGGTGGGCATTCATGTTTTGAAGTAGTGGGTCAAGGCTGAAGTTGTATAAGAGTGGGCTAAGGGGGTCCCCTTGGCGTAGGCCCCTTTGGGGGTGGACTACTTCCGTTAGGAAGCCAGGACCACACACTGCCATTGTTGCAGATTCTGTGAGCAGCATTACCCAGTTAATGAAGCGAGGGGGCAAGCGGAATTGGTGGAGGCAGGCCCTGAGGTATTCCCAGTTTACTCTATCATAGGCCTTCTGTTGGTCCAAAAATACAAGTGCCCCAGAGGCTGTGGACTGGCATGCGTTAGCCACAGAGTGCACGTTGTCCCAAATCAAACTTCTGGGTATGAAACCAAATTGTTCTGGGGAGATGGTGGCAGAAGCTACAATCCCTAAACGGTTAGCCATGATTTTTGTTAAAATGTTTGTATCTGTGTTAGTTAAAGAAATGGGGCACCAGTTGGCTAGGTCTAGCTTATCCCCTTTCTTGAAGAGTGTGACAGTGAAGGCCTCTTGCCCTCCTGGTAGAAGGCGCATATCCAGAAGGCTCTGGTTAAGGGAGGCAAGCAGCAGTGGGGATATATATTTGAAGTACTTCTTATAGATCTCATATGGAATGCCATCGGGGCCTGGGCATTTCTGATTTGGTGCACCACAGATGGCTGACCAGAGTTCATTCAGAGTAATCAAATTCATTAATTCCGGGTATCAGGAAACGGTGCAGATGTGAGTGCTGTCAAGAAATTTCGCCACTTCAGCCAGCTAAATTGGTTCAGATCAGTACAACTTGGAGTAATACTTTTGTATTTTGATTGCCACTTTGGCTGGCGTATCCGCGACAGAATCATCCAAACTCCGCACCTGTGTGCAGGCCACGCTCTGGTGTGGTGCAAAGAATTTTTAAAAAAAATATGCGGTGCACATGTCACCCTCTGTAATGTGTTTGGCCCTGTACTGAACATAAACCTGATGTTTGTGTTACCTTTTGAGCGCGTTGAGGTGGGCAGCTGCTTCTGCCTACTTCCAGCCCCAAGCAGGGCTGTAGCCTGTGTCTGGGATGTTGGACTCCAGGTGTGCCAGCTCTGCCAGAGCGCACAAGATGATGGCTGATGTAGCTCGTGAGCGTCAGGAGGAGAGGTGGCAAGTGTGGCGGATGGTATCCTCTTTGAAGGCTGACCATGTGAAAATTGGGTCCACACAAAATGGTGTAATAAACTCTTTTGCTGAAGTCGCTGATTCCACCCAAGTGGAAAATCCTGGCAATGCAAGTTCAGGTGGGCGGAGTTTGCACCAATGCGGGGCCTTAGCCACTGTGACAGGTAAGTGGTAGGTTATTGAGACCAGCTGGTGGTTGGAGAATTTGATTTTTGTTGTTTGGAAGTGGGAAATGTGAGATCAAAATTTCGCCAGCATGAGGATAAGGTTGATGCGGGTCATGGACCTTAATTGGCCATTGTGGACGTGGGGGCGCATCATGTTTTTGAGCAGCGGGGCTTGCCATGGCAGCACATCTAATAACCCAAGGGTGGCCTTTAGAATGAGAAGTTCTACTTGACCCTGGGGGCGTGGGATGAGGAAGGCCAACAGTCCATGGGTGAGTTTAGCCAACAGTTCATGTCACCAACTACAAAAGGGTCAGGGGGTAACAGAAGGGATTTGACCAATGAGAAAAATTTCTGACGCTCTCATGCACAGGCCAGGGCATAAATGTTGATGATAGTGTGCGCCATGTCAGCCCACGAGAATGTAACAATGAGGACTCAGCTATTGAGGAAGGATTTCAACAATAAAAATTTAAAAGAATTGTTTTTCCAAACTAGCACCCCACAGTGCTCTGAACAGAAGGATAGGGAAGGGAGGATCATGGTTTTCCAAGTGTCCTTGGAACCTTGCGGACAGTGGGACTCCTGAATGGCCAGGATGTCCACAGGTAAATTTTTTTAAAAAAACTCAGTTTCTTAGCCCAGGACAGCGAGGCCTTGAGTCTGGCAATATTCAACGTCCCTAAAGTGAAGGCTTCCCCCATCACACCTTAGGTGTGAGGGGGTGGGCACCTGGGCCCACCAGCCTCCTCTAAATCTCCATGGGCCTTCACAGCAGTGTGGGTGTTTGAGGCAACGCTATCAGTAGTTTTGTTAATTTTAGCAGACAAGTTCACGTTGGCTTTTGCCTTTGCTTTTTGTTCCCCCAACGTTGAACAAATTTTTTGTGGTGTGGATGAGTTTGGTGCACCAACGTTTGGGTCAAAAAAATTTTTCAGGTAGGTTGAAGACCAAGTCATTTTCAATTGGGGCTTGGTTGCAAAGGTTGGGTGAGATCAAGTTGCCCATTGGATTCTCAGATTGGGTGGCCCAATCAGTATGGGCTTCCCAATCTGATTGATTGAGGGATTCCTGAGTTGCTTCTGCCACAAAGGTTTTGATGTCCTCCTGGCGTTGGGAGTGTGGGATGGTGAAGGCGACTTTGGCTGCTTCCTTGGCCGTGGCCCTGTGGGCCTGTTTGGCCTTCTTTCATTCTTGAGGGGAGATAGGCTTTACTAGTAAGTAGCAGCCTTGTGCTCCCATGGGAAAGCCTCTTTGGTGCTGGTGGTTGGTTCATAGTGCGCCTCCCCACTGGCCATGGCCGCTGAGGGGTGCTCTTGGAATGTGATGCCCTCCTTGGTGGGGCATGCATGTGCCTTATGTCTGAACGTGTCACAGTGGGTGCAGATGGGGGGTGCGCTGTCTATGGTTACCTGGAAAGGGTGGGTGGTATGCCCTTTTATATAATATAAGTGGAGTGTGGGATCTGGGTTAGGTCCTTCGCAATCTCCTCATTTGGAGTCAGAGCTGCAATAGCTTTGCTGGTGCACAGGTGTGGCATCAGCGTAAAGCATTGCATCTTGAAGGATTGTTTTTTGCCATATACGGTGAGACTATCTTTCAGGTGCTGCTTCAGAATGGCATGCTTGAATGTAGTGGGCAAAAAAAAAATGTGAGAAAAATTTGGTTGGATTTTGTCCATCTGGTGTGTTTGGTTTCAATAACCCATTGCCCTTTGGGGAGGTCAATCATTATGCGCAACACAGCAGCTTCATCTGCTGCCTCCTTGTTTTTGAAACTGAGGTCAAGCCAACCGCATGACATGGATTGAGGTGTAACATACACCACAGTCGAGAAAAAAGTGTGCACATCCCCACAAAATTTTTCCCATAAAGCTGTTTGTTGGATAACCAGAAACACCCAGACTCCATATTACACTGACAAGAGTGGCTGAAAGTGCGGCGTGTTGATGTACTGGTTACATCGCGCCTGCCAAGTGAGGATTTCTGGGGAAATAGTGACCGCTGGTCTTTTACTTTTTTCTATTCCACCAGTTTCTCTGGGGCGTTTTCAAACGTTGGAGGTTGTGGGCCTACCACCTGTGCCTCTTACCTTACTTGCCCAACTACTCCCTGACATGGGCGCATACTAATCTCCTCTGTGAGATTATCAAACTAGATTCATACTTGAATTGAATAAGTTGCAAAAGTGATTGCAACAAGAGAGAAAAGCGAAAAACTGTACTAATATATATATATATATAGTATCTCAGAAAATAAGTACACTAGTACAGTAGGACCTCAGTATATCAGGTTGATGGTTTCTAAGAAAAAATTTGATTTAAAGAAATTTTGATATGCATAAACCTGTTTCTTATTGTTATGTGTAGGTTCTGAAATGCTCTGGAATTTGCTAAAAAATCATATATATGCTTTCATACTAAAACAACATTTTGGTAATTAGAGTGTGAAAGGCAAGTCAATAGAGCATATGGCTACCAACCTGAAGGTTGCAGGTTTGATTCCTGCCCTTTGCACATTGATCAGGGTGCCAGCCAAAGGAAGCTATTGGCAGTTAGGTTTAATAATACAAAAACCTTACCTATGACACCAAAAAATTCAAGTCCTAATCTGGAGGTGAAAAACTTTCTACAATGGAGTTGACCCTGATCAGGTTTCATGTCAATACTTTTTTCTCTATTTTGGCAATGTCTATCCCCTGGTCAGCTTGCATCAAATAAAATACATTTTGGTAATAAATAAAAATTATAAGCATTGTTGTAGATTGAGGAAGTGAGGAACATTCACAGTGTCAAATGATCAATGGACTAATCAAGACTAGTTTATTTATTTTTAGTCAATGTGGAATCACAGATAATTTTCCCCTCATTTTTAAAGCTACAAAGTTTGATGTATAGAAATGATTTTGATATATGGAACTTATTTTATATTGAAAATTTTACAGTTATTTAAAAAATTTATAAATGGGGATTTTTGATATAAAAAAATGTGATATACAAAGGTCCTATTTTAATTCATTTTAGTGCCTTTTTGATTTTATTGGTCAATCTAAGGGGAGGATACCCCAGTGGTAGAATATGGACCCTCTACAACTGCCTCCCCAAGTTTGAACCCTGGTAGATGAACTTTGGTTAGGGGACAATTATGGCTGTGTTAGTTTTGCACACCAATGCCCCAAACTGAGATAGCAAATAGCAAAGGCGGTCCATGGAGTTCCTAGCCTGTCATATGCCATGCATGGAGGTTTTCCAGGTTTTATCCTCCTATCCCATTAACTTCACTTCCCTTCATCAGTGCAATATTGTCCTCAGATCATCCCACCTCAAATAAAATTTAATGATCAATCTATGTTAACTTTACTGATTGCCATCTACAATAATTCATTTTATTAATTTCAGTTAAATCTATTGGTCAATCTATGCTAAATTTACTGTCACCATCTAAAATAATTCATTTTATCAAATTTAGTTGATTTTATTGGTCAAATTATGCAAAAATGTTAGTCATCTATAATGATTTAAGCTCATCCTGCTATGATCCCATACTTTCCTGGATTTTGAACATACCCCCAAGCCATAGGATATATTTTATATTAAAAGTTGAACAAGGCTATCTTTCATGAAGACAGCAAGATAAGTCTAATTTGGCCTGCCAGTCTGGATGATAAAGCATCCTAATGACAAGCCCAAATAACAGAGGAACTTCTGCTTAAACAGCAGTTATTTAAATGGAACATATCTCATCAATGAGTGCTCATAGGTCATAATTGTAAATATAAACCCAGCAACAAACCAGTTAAACATTTTCCCAGGGCATGTGAGTTATAATACTGGGAAAATTAGGTCAGTTAGGGTGGTTTAAATTTCTTCATAATAAAAATGGAATTTGGGAAATGTGATTTTTATTATAAAAAAATAGAATATCAACCATCAATTTTCTCAGTGTGTTATAACTGTTTAAAATTGATATTGATTTAGGAAATAGCTTAGTAAAGCTCAGGATTGGTTTCCTCAAGAATTTGCCTAACTTGGCAAACTTAGAGTGAGGGGAATAAATTTACTTTAAACTGATTTTAAAATTGAAAGAAGGTGGGCCAAGTCACTGTCAGTTTGACCTCAGATGCTCAAATTATAGTTTTACCACGTCTTCAATGGTTATTGCAATGGCATCTTTCCTAGCAAGTAATGAGAACCTCCCAAGGTTACCTCACATAGGGCAGTCCCAAGAGGTTGAGAATAGGTTTGGAAGTATCCAACTTGCCTGCACCTGGTTGTTTTGGTATCCATTTGGCCAAGTAAATGCACTGCACAACAATTCTAGTTTTAGGGGAGGATTTCAAGATAGCTGCAACATTCAATGATGGGATACACCCCATTGGGCTTTGTCCCAATGTTTTCAAGGGAGTTCAAATTGGTACCAACATTTACCAATGGCAAAATGCCATTGGTCAGATTAACTGAGGATTCAACACTAAAGACATTCTTATTAAGAGGTAAATGCCTGTCAGTCTTTGTCCCTGATGTTTTTGAAGCAGGTTTTGAACCAATGATAACATTTTCCAATTCCCAATGCCATTAGTGAATTTTGCCAAGAATTTGACCCTTGATCCCCATTTATTAAATATGCAAGCCCATTGCTTCATTGCCAAGGATTTGAGGCTTCCAGGTCTTAATTTTGAGGGCTCATTGTTGTCAGCTTCACAAGATCCTTTTGGCCCATGAGGGATGACAGCTTCCAATTATTTCAACACAACTTTCTTCAATTTGCTGAACTGATTTGGTGAATAAAATTTTGAGGACAGGTGGTGGAATCTTCAAGGGAGGGCTGTTAACCATAGCTCATCTATCACATGTCTGAGATTGCCCTGTGAGACAAGAGGGACAGCTGCCCTTTTAGGCCCCCTTTTTTGTTGGAAACAGGAAAACCGCCTGGTCTAGGCAATGGGAAGCTCCACAGGCTTACACTATCACTTCACAAAGGCTAAGATTAAGTTTATCTAGTAATGAACTAGTCCCACAATTGAAATCCATTGCTTCCAGTCCATTTATATATATATATACATACTAAATTGATGGCCAGATACTGGACCATTCCTTAAAAAAGTAAAATAGGACCTAAGTTAGAGCATCCTCTTTAGTTGAAAAAAAGAGCATCTAAATTGGCCAAGTAGTTCAGAATTATGCATGAACAAACATAAAAATATATATAAAAATCAAATTGAGAAGTTTCTCCTTTTTAAGAGTCAGTTAAAAACTACCAACCACTTACCGCTAACTAAAAATTATTGATATACCATATGAAAAATCACTAACTTCTTTGTAAAATAAACCTAAACTTATCAAAAACAACAAAAACCACCAACTACTTATCAAAACAGATTAACTTATCAAATCAACTAATCACTAATGGCTTACTAAAACCATCAAGCATATAAATCAACCCAAACCTACCAACCACTTGGCAAAAACCATTTAAACTATCAAATCAAACAAATATCAAACCGCTCAGCCATTATAATATACTAATTACAATTAAAAAATATAATTTTTTACTTATTGCATAAATTTCATTTTATTAAAAAAACAAAATCTGGCTTTGAGTTGCACTCTAAACCCCTCCCATCCACATATATCTAAAATTCTAAAACTATACATGTCATAGATTTAGCTGTGCTTTGTGCACACACATACACACAAATACTTATTTTTTTAAATGATTTTATAAAAAGAAGGTTTTCAATTTTATCTGTAATTATTTTTTTGTTTTTTATGTTTGTTAGCGCTAACTCTCAAACTATTGGACCAATTTAAATGATCTTTTTACAAAAAAGAGGTTTCTTTAAATTAATTTTTATTTTACATTTTTAAGGTTGGACCTGTATATGACCAGTTATTGATATGTATATTAAAATAGAATGTAAGCAATGAGGCTCAATTATCTGCCTATTAAATTTTTGAATAAACTTAATTCTGACATTGGTGAAGCAACATCTTTGAATTAACTTTTAAAATAATATATGCCCTATAGCTAAGGGTATGTTCAAAATCCAGGCAAGTATGATATCATAGTGTTAAACTTAAACATTATAGATGCCTTTTGTCTTGCATAAATTGACCAAAAATCAACTAAATTTGATAAAATAAATTATTATAGATGGTGATAAGTAAATTTAGCAAAGATTGCCAATAATTCAACTAAACTTAATTAAATTCACTGATAATAACCTGTTTATGAAGTACTATATATTATATCTACTTAATAAAACACAATCACTGACTGACTGATGTACTGACCAACTGAAATCTGAAACCTTCAAGTCTGATAGGTATATAATTTGGGTGAATGGGTGAGAATTGGAAAATATTATCAAATTTGAAACTATAAGTCTGATAGACCAATCTACTTGGGCAAGTGGGTGAGAATTACCAAATCATACCTTATAAAATTACCAAATTGCTCACCTGAAACTAATCAAGTCTGATAATTTTAATCTATTTGGGATAGTGGGTGAGATTTTGCAAATATTATTGTATAATTTACCAAATTGCTCACCAAAAATACAAAAAAATTAGTATTAGAGTTTTAAGTAGATATAGTAGTTAGGATAATCAGCTCACCAGCCATGAAGGCAACAGTAAAACTGTTAGTCTGAGTGGCTCAAGAGTAGCGCTGCACAGCCTTTAGGCTGTCAGTGTGAGCTTTTTCATCTGATAAACTTTAAATACTGTAGCAAAGTATAGTATCTGGATGTTAGTTTTAAATATTCTAAAAATCTGCCTAATTTGGTTCCCCTAATTAATAAAATACTTTTGGCAAGTTAAGTAGAAGTTGATTTAGTAGTTTGGAAGACATGTCATGTACACAATGATTTTAAAAAAAGATGTATTTGTATCAGTTTGGTGTTATTTGATTGATTCAATAGTTTTATTTTGTTTGGTGAAGTGGTTGATGGCTTTTGGTCAAATTAATAGAAAATAGTTTAGTTTTGAGAGGTGATTAATTGTTGATTGTTTTGATAAGTTCAATTAGGTTTAGCTGAGTAATTGGTGGCTTTTGGTAATTAAGTTTTTAAAATTAGATTTGGGTGAGTGTAAATTGTTTATCTATAATATAGAAGCTAAATTAATAAATTTAAATGTCCAAAATTTTATATACACCATAGCAAAGCATTAACTTAATGCTATTATACGTTAATTTTATTTGTATATAATCATGAGGGCTCAAAAAATTATACTAAGATAGTGGATTTTATTATAAAATTGAGAAAAAAGAAACACCTTTAAAAATGTGTACAAAATGTTTTTTATGAAAAAAGTATCTCTAAAAAACTTTTGAGAAAAAAAGAACTGCCTTTAAAATTTTTTAGGAAAAAACTTTCATTAAAAAGGCACCAAAAATATATAGTAATCAAGAAATTTATGAATACTCAATAAAATCCTGTTTAAAGTTGATGCCATATTCCAACCTAATTTATGAAATTTTGCATACATATACAAATTAAAGCTTATTGGATTAGGTCCAAGTGTAAACTATAAGCAACTTAGAAGATACAGTTCTGAGGATATATATTACAAATGTCTATTATAAGTCAGTTTAAAATATAATGTCAACTTCAAAAAGGGTTTTCAGGATTCTCTCTATTCAAAGTGTAAGCCTTGTCCTGGAGAAGGCCAAAATATACTAAGTGTGGGACTTGGCCTTCAAACTACTTAAATGATCTTATAAATCCTAAATTGAGGTTGGCTTTTACATCATTAATTTAGGTTTCAAATTCTTAATATTACCTAAACTACTCCAAATTTGGCTAATAATTGTTTTAATATTATTTGCGTTTAAAGTAACTAATTATGAGCCATATTCACATGACACCATCAGCAGTGGACCAAAAATACCATTAACTTCATCAGAGTTATTTATAAAAGTTAGCAAATTGGATCTATAAACCTGGTCTATTGGAAGAGCTCAAACTAAAGGTTAATACTTATTTAACTTGTGTTTATAAAACTATCACCAGAAAATCAAGAAGCTCAGTTAACCTTCCAAGTGGGATGCACTGAAGGACAAACCATGTGGGAATCAATAATAAACAATAAATCACCCTTTGCCATTCTCAATGAATCATGATTTTCTTTTTACTTTTCAATAGTACTATAAATAGTATTGAATTCTTTTAAAAGTACTCTTTATTGAATAGCTTATATCATTTATCTTATATAATTTGAGTTTATTCTAATAAAGAAAGTCTCATCCATTGCTGTATCTATTGTTTCTTTGCCCTCTCAGCTGACTGTGATGCACTAATCCACCTGCAGTCAGCCACTAAGTCAGGTTCCCCAGCTTTAGCACCTGTGAGCGCATCTGGCAGAGTTGTAACATCAATGCTCACTACAGGGCGCTTCCAAGGCACACCCCAAGGAGATCCCCTCACCTATGGATGAAAATATTGAATCTACCATGAGCACCCCCAATCCTGATCTTCTGACCTACCTCCCCTGGAATGGCCAAGACACACTAACTATAGGAAAACTTTACAAAGCAATATTTTAAGTGTGTCCTTCAGACTTCATGCGTTTTTAAACTCCAGTCAGCTGAAGCCTTTGCTTGACCTGTAAGTACACCTAAATAAATTGAAAAAGATGTTAATGATCAAAAATGGTAGCAACATAAAGTAAAAAGATTAATAAAGATGATATTTTATTTCAAAAGGGGTCAAGCTCTATGTTTCAAGAAGATGTGGGATGCTAGAAGAGAAGAGGCTTTTAAAGATATCACTGAGAAGAATGGTACTAGACGCTGAGATCTTTTTTTTGTGATGAAAAAGCTATTTTTTAAAAATCCTTCAGCTTTAAACAAAACCAAAAATAAAATTAGCCAAGCTATAACTTATCCTATAGTCAAAGAGAAAAGATCAAACCAATTAAAGTAAAAAATTTTAATAAAATTTTTTTACAAACATTCATATTTATTTAGGTGTAAAAATTCAAATTTAAAATTATGGAAACGTTTACCACTCTGCTGTTTCATAGCAGAAAGTGGAAATGAAGCTCATTGTCTGTTTGGAACCAAAAGTGCCAAGCAACAAATAAAGTTGGCTAACAGATCTTGACATAACTATTACCCTATCAGGTTGTGACAAGTTAAGAGATTTTTCCAGACTTGATGATTGAATTAAGCCCTGAGAGCCTCATGGAATCTCCAAATATCTTCAGTGCTTTGAAATGCCAAAAGTGCTGTAAAAAGCACTTGGGTCTTACCTTATCATAAGCAGTTACAAGCTCAATGGCTCCTCAATGGTGAGTATGTCATTCAGAGATTCCATTGGCTCTTCTCCAAAATTTGGGTCAGTTATATATAAAGGAATAATTAGACTTAACTTGGTTCTGCCCTCAGCTTGGACTTTCCAATCCTGACTAACCCAAGCCCAAAATTATTTTGAGTGGCCTGAAATCTAATTACAAGGAATTAGTTAATTTTGAAAGTCAAGAACTTACCTTGAGATGGCCAAAAACTGTCATCTCAACTAGCCAGGCATACGCCAAGCAAACTGCACATAAATCCACTGGGGGCAAGGCACTCCTTGCCCATCACAAGACTTGTAAATAGTAAAATTCTACTGAGCTTCTTCTTCACAAGCTGCCTCTCAGGCACCTTGTCTGCAAGATTGCTCAAGGTACAAAACTGATCTCCATTTCCAAGCCTCTGCTATCGCTTCCCTTCAGGAGTCTGCTGAAGCCTATCTTATAGGGATTTTTGAGGATGCTAAGAAGGCCTTCACCAAAACCAAGAAGGAGCTCTTGTGGTGCAACTGAAAGTTGGTCAAAATGAAGATTTTCTTAAGAGCTTTCACAACAATTTGCTGGAGGTCAATACAAAATTTAGGAACTTGGACTTGGGACGCCCTGTGAATCACTTCAAGGTTGTCTGTGACAACCTCGCCAACCTAGCCATCATGCCTGAGGGCAAGATTTACCCTCTCAATGCCATCCACCAATTTAAGCATGAAGTTTCAAATGCTCCTGAACTCAAGTACTCCATCAACTTCAACTCAATATCACACCTCATACAATGCTACCACAGCCACCTTCATCTTTGGGGCTGCTGAGTTAGTTCCAACTATCAGAATTAGAGAGAAGATTTGGAGATTTACCGCACTGTGGAGCCTGACTTGTAATGCCCCACAAATAATTAAGGTTAATTATGATGCCACCGTCAACTTCTCCCATGCCATGCATCAGTTTAAGGATTGGGATTAAGGTGAAGGCCCAGTGATGATGATTCACATCTATGAGGTAATGGGCTTTGGATTACTCAATCCATCACTGTGCTACCATACCAAATTCTCTTGCCTTTTAGCTGGTAACACAGATGGCCACCTGATGTAAAATTTATTTATCCTCAGGCACAAATCAGGGTAATCTTATACCTGGTGCACAAGTTATCTCATCAAATACATGCACCTCAAGAACGCCATTGTCATCCACTCCCAGCTAGCTTCTAAATGGAAATCATGCTATCCTAATAAAGCTTCATCAATGATCTACTCTCAGACTCCATCCTACCTTACCAGTTTAACCCAAAGCACCTTCTTAGCCTCATCATCAATATGGAACTTCCTGCCAAAGCCCCTGTTTCCTGCCATGACACAAGCAAGAACACTAAGGAGTCCAAAAGCTCTGAGGCCACTAAATTATGCTTGTCAAACTTGCTGCTGTTGTACTCTTCTGATGGCAATCACATGGCCATGGCTCTCTCAAAATGAGACTCAGTGTGGCCTCTTGATCCAAATGAGCTGTCTTAAACCATGACTACCCATCATCTGATGAATATTATTAAGGCACAAAAAATGATGCATCATTCAAAGGAACCCAATAAAATTAAAAATCTGATTTACAGCAAGTGTACACCACAAATACCTCAACAATTAATTGAATCAATTATTTTCTCCTGGATCAAGACTTACTCCCCTTGTACAAGGCTTGAGGGGGCTCTCTTGGGATTATACCTATTCAAGGTGTAAGCCTTGTCCTGGGAGAAGGTTGCCATATAGTACTATGTAGGATTTGACCTACAAGCAACTCAGATGGTCCATAAGTTCTAAATTAAGGTTTGCTCTTACTTCATAAAATTAGAGCGCAAATTTAGAGTATTACCTAAAATAATCTAAATTTGACTAATAATTGTTTTAAATTATTTGCAAATATTTTATCTAATTCTGAGGCTATATTCACATGACACCATCAGCAGTGGCCCAAAGATCCTAATATCTTAAAATTTAAAATTTAAAATTTATTTGAGGCTGCCAACCAGAGGATGGACATTAATGATTTTCAATGATCAAAAGAATTAAACAAATGAATGAACGGATCAAAAAACAAAACCTCCAACCAGGTGGGGGGCAGAATACCGCTAACTCACTGTGGCAGAGGGTGAGGGATGTCAGATCCCAAATCTCTCATCAGCTGTGTATTCTGGAAGTTAGCAAGTTGGACCTCTAAACCTGGTCTATTGGAAGAGCTCCTACTTAAGGTTAATACTAATTTAACTTATGCTATGAAACTATCACCATGAGATCAAGAAGCTCAATTGACCTTCCAAATGGGATGCACTGAAGGATAAGCCACGTGGAACCAATAATGAACAATAAATCACTCTTTGCCATTCTCAATTAATAATGATTTCCCTTTTACTTTTAAAAAGTACTATAAATAGTATTGACCTCTTTTAAATAAAGTACTCTTTATTGAATAGCTTATATCATTTATCTTATAATTTGAGTTTAATATAATGAAGAAAATCTCATCCATTGCTGCATCTATTGAAGCTTTGCCCTCTCAGCTGACTGTGATGCACTAATTCACCTGCAGTCAGCCACTAAGTCTTGTTCCCCAGCATTAGCACCTGTGATTGCATTTTGCAGAGTTGTGACAAGGGTTTTTTGAGTAGTTATATTGTCTCAATTAATTAGTACTTTTTAGTGCCTTTTTTCAAAAATGTTTTTTCATTTTGTTATTATAGGTAACTTTTTAAACCTTTTCTTGGTTTGTTTCACTTTTAGGAATTGAACCTGTTGACCTCTGATAGCAATTGATTCTTGATAGGTCTGAGTTTACTATTATAAGCCTTAATCAACCTCCATTTTGTAATTAGTCTTTATTAAATTTGGGTGTTAAGTTTAATGACTTAAAGACTTTTTCAATAATCCATGTAAGTTGACAACATTATAAAACTTTTATTTGATAATTGGATGCAGTAATTCTATTTTAGTCAGTCATACATTGTTTTGATTCAATTAGGTGGAAAGAGGGTTGGGTTGGGTAATTTAGATGGTTTATCAATCTAATAAAGGTTACATCTAATTTTGATCATAAATTTTCAGGAGTTGATTGTCCCTCTTTATTGACTTACTTATCAGAAAAAGTGGGTTTGACAGGTAATTTTGATGTTATAACAATCTGCTACCATTTGGAAATGATTACTGAATATGATAAATTGCCTGGAGTTGACGCCAGGTAATTCAGGTGTGTCATATTGTGGTGAGCTTAGGTGGAACTCATGAGAATAATACTTCTATTGAAAAATTTGAATAGAATTCTCAAGAGTTATAAATCCAATATAAATTAGCTGTTTGTCCTTCTCATTAGTCAATAGCTGCAATTATAGTAGATCCTATAACACAGGCTATTGAAATTAGTGCTGATAGGTCTAATTTTTTAATATTTAAATATAGTGTTTTTCTTTGTATAAATAAATTTAAGTGTTTAGGTTGTGATACCAAAGCCAACCATTATTTAAACATTTACATAAAATATTTCTCTTCTGTTATAAAAAATAAAAAATCCAGCTTTGAATAGCACTTAGACCCCCTCCTATCTACATAAATTCAAAATTTTAAAGCTCTACATGCCATAGTTTTTGCTGGACATTGCACAAACAAGAAAAGTAACTTATTAACATAGACTATCAATAAGTTTGTTTATTCAAGGTAGGAGTAGCCATCAATAATTTTAGAAGTTAACTAAACTTATTGACTTGTCTAAATGCTTCCAAACTGCATAACAAAACCATTTGATTTATTGATCAACTAAAACCACTCAGCCAAAACAAATTGAACATAATGAATCAACAATCACCAGCCACTCAATTAAAACCATCTCAATCTATTGAATCAACTAAAACTCACCAACCATTTGATTGAAAAAAGCTTTTGACAAATCAACTGACTAATAATCAAATATAATAAACAAGTTCTAATGTATCAACTGAACAGCTGATCCACAATCTGAAAATGATGCAAAAGTGACATGAAACTTTGATTTCACAAATCATTTTATAAATTCTGATCCACAATATAAATCTTAATGCCTCAGCTTTGTATCACCTGATACATAATCTGAAGTCTGATGTGAAAATGATGTAAAAATAGGTCCAGCTGATTGCATCATTGATGAATCAGAACACTTTCTTTTATATAAAGATATGACCAGTAATTATCCACTGCTTCACCCATGTATATTATTGCACCCAATAGTTAATATTATAGAAGATTCAAAAATTAGTTTGTATATTTGGTGTTTCTTGTGTTCATAGTTTTGAAATCCTTAATCCTTTCTTTTACAATATGATGCTAGGAGGTCATATTCCATTAAGTTATTGGAAGGCAGTTTTTAAATCAATTAGCTTTAGTTTTTATCATGCCAATAGTTTATTTTTCCCAGAATTTTTGGGTAAGTTTAACAGATGAGATTGATTATTCAGGATAAGCTGACCATTAACAGATAATATTATTTATTAAATTATATATTTTTGGTAGATGACCATTAATGAGTTTAGGAGCAATTGAGCCTAACAAAATTAGCCAAAAACTACTAACCATCTGCTCATAAACCAATTAGTCCTATTGAATTAACCTAAAACCACCCACCACTTGTATTTATTTATTTTATTTGTTTATTTTATTTGAGGTGGGATGACCTGGGGACAATACCGCACCAATTGAGGGTAAATCAAATGAATTGGAAAGGAGGATAAAATCTGGAAAACCTCCATGTGTGGCATATGATAGGCCAGGAACTCCATGGACCGCCTTTGCTATTTTCTATCTTGGTTTGGGGCATTGGTGCACAACGCCAACACAGTTATAGCCATCCCCCACCCAAAGTTCCAGTACAGGAATCAAACTCAGGGAGGCAGTGGTAGAGGTCCCTATTCTACCACTGGGGTATCCTCCCCTACCACCCACCACTTGTAAAAACCATATAAACTACAAATCAGCTAACCACTTACTACTTGTAAAAATGTTTACCATGATGATTAGCTAAATAACCCTCAACCACTTGCAAACTTATCTAAACTATTAAACAACAGAATATCAAACTTCTCATCCATAACAATATGTTAATTACCATCTAATGTATAAAATTTTTACTTTTGAATATGAAACCTTTTCTTGAAAAAAAATTAAAAATCTGGCTCTGATGTGCACATGGACCCCCTCCCATAACTTATATCCAAATTTTCAAAGGCTCTACATGCTATAGTTTTGTCTGGAATTGTAAGTCAGAAACTCCAACCTCTTGGGCTAGATCTTGATAGTTTCCCTTACAGAGGAAAGAGCGGACCTAAGGCACTTGTGGATCTTTTGGTTCAACTGGGTGACTAAGACCATATTTTTGACAAGTGGAGATTAACTTCTTGAGTCCAAAGATCTACTTACTTTACCTTTCTTTTTTGCTTCTTCCCTTGTGAATAAGATCAAGGGGGTCTTTAGGGAGGTAGTTCTGGCCAGAGGCCACCAGCAGGACCCCTACCTTCATCTGGTCTCTACCCTGTCACCTCCCACTCCCTTGAAAACTGCAAAAATAGATTTCAACATTCTGGAAAACTTTAGTAAATCTGAAAAACCAGTTTGGGCCTCAGAATTCAAGTTTCTGGGTCAAGGGATGCTGATCTGAGTCAAGAATTTATCCTCAATTTTTTTAATCTAAATAAAAATTAATTATCAAAATTTATTTTGCTGAAAACAAATTCTGCTGAGCATCTAATTTGAGCTAATATGCTCAAGTTTGGATCAGTGAGAGAACCCTTATGGCTGATCCAGAAATTAGTTTGTCAGAGCTTTTATGACCTCATACATAAGCAATCTGATGATCTCAATTTAGGCTACTCATCACAAGCATCTCAGCCAGTTAATTCAAGACATCCTCCAATATCTTTCCCCACCAAATATAAAAACAACTGCCCTCCTAGGGTCAGTTGTCAGTTCATTCTTTATCTTAAGTTTACATAAAATTTTCAGTTATAAAAACATCCTCCTTTAAAAACCGCCAACCTACTTCTGCCAAAATTTTAACTTTAACCCAAGGAAACACACCAATATCAGCGTTCTGGGACTGATGATCATTGAGTTGGCACTCTAATCTATCAATCCAGCATCTCATTGTGCACTAGATGAGGTAAACAGTGGTTATGCTCCTAACCTGCTTCTCCAATCCACCATCCAAGCAAAGCTTTCCAATCTGTTAGATCCAGCCTGTAAACCCATCACTGGTTCACTACAATGTGGCAAAGCAAAAGTCATGCAATCCTTTTCTCAGGATGGCCATTGTTATCCATATAAACTTACCCTGCCATCCCACCATTGAGTCAGTGCAATCCAGGTGAGATGGGGTTCCCATACCGCTGATTTCATTAAGTCATTCATGTGTGATGACCAACTATTATTACAAACTAGAGGGAAACCCAGGCGCTAGATCATCCAGATCATTGCTAAACTGGGCAGTTTACCTCATTTTACATTAATAAATAAATTTGCTGTTATAATGAAGTTCCCAACTCCGCGCAGCAGCTCAAAATACCCCAACAAACATGAGACAATGTTCAAGTTCTCACCATATTTGAATCAAGCCAATTTTATCTGATTCACAATCTAATACTCATCTTTTCAGGTCAACAATTTATTATAAACCATGGGTTCTTATATATAACTGAACCTGAGAATTATTGGACTAAAAACCTTAGGCCAGAAACTGAAAACCCAGGAGGATTGGTCATCCTCCATGCTTCTCCCACTCTTGGGGTTGCCCTAGCAAGACCTGTGGTTACCCCCATTGCAGGCATCTGGTTTTCTATGGGCCTTTGTTATGTTGTATAACTTTTAATTCCCTTATAGGAACCATAGGGTGTCCCTCCTCTAAGACATTAAGGATGCTATGCCACTGGCATTCTTATCATTTCACTGGGTTTTCACACACCCAGATTGGAAGCCCAGTTTACTCTAATTAGCAGAATCCATGACAGGTATTGTGCACATGCATACCCGCACAAACATTTGCTATTTATTACTTGATTTCACTTACCTCACCAACAATAATGTCCTGAAATCTTGCAAATTTAAATAAAACATTTCTAGCATACCCTATTGATGAAATTTTGCAAAGTCACTAAGGTCAGATGACAATTTGATATTACACCATATTTTTATTTTCATAGTAAAGTAAAAAAAATCTATGATAAGAAGTGAAAATTAAATTTATTTTAATGGCAATCAATATATTGTTACAGCTGGGCAGTTTTGAATTTGTTTTATTTGATAGCTATAATAACGTTTATAAAGCAGTTGGTGGTTATTTGGCTAATTAAAAGATCATTCTAGTAAATAATAGTTAACTGTTTGACTCAATAGTTCAAACGGTTTTGTGAAAAGGTTAGTTGAATTTAGGTTGATTCAGTAGGTCCAATTTGTTTTAGATATATTCCAATCTCAAACTACTGAATCAATTTAAACCAACCATAGCATAAATATCTATACAACAGGGAAACAACTTTAAGAAAGTTTTTATATTAGAAAAAAAAATAAAAAATTGTTTTATAGATGACCCTATAAATTATAGATTATTTTATTAAACTAGTATTCGTTACCTGTGATTTGCTACAGCATCTATAAATTTCAGATATACAGATTTATTAATTTAGATTTTAAATTATAGATAAAGAATAATCACTCAGAAAAATCTAATTTCTCAATTTAATTAACTAAAAATCACCAACCATTCAGCTAAACTTAACTGAACTTATCAAATTAACTAATAATAATCACCCCTCAAAACTAAACTGTATTCTATAAAATTGACTAAAAGCCATTAACTAATCAGCCAAATAGAATAAGCCTATCAGATCAATCAAATAACACCGAACTGCTACCCAAAATATCTCTATATACTATAATCATTGTGTATGTGGCATGTCTTCCAAACTAATAATCAAACTTCAGCTTAACTTTCCAAAAGTATTAATAATTAGGGGAGCCAAATTAGCAGATTTTTAAAATTATATAAACCAAACATCCAGATACCATGCTTTGCTACAGTATGTAAAGTTTATCAGATAATAAGTTCACACTGACAGCCTAAAGGCTGTGCAGCGCTACTCTTGAGCCACTCAGACTAACAGTTTTACTGTTGCCTTCATGGCTGGTGAGCTGATTATCCTAACTACTATATCTACATAAAACTCTAGTACTGATTTTTGTATTTTTTGGTAAGCAATTTGGTAAATTATTCAATAATATTTGCCAATTATCACTCACTAGCCCAAATAGATTAAACATATCAGACTTGATTAGTTTCATGTGAGCAATTTGGTAAATTATAAGGTATGATTTGGTAATTCTCACCCACTTGCCCAAGTAGATTGGCCTATCAGACTTATAGTTTCAGATTTGATAATATTTTCAATTATCCGCTCACCCAAATTATATACCTATCAGACTTGAAGGTTTCAGATTTCAATTGGTCAGTACATCAGTCAGTCAGTGATTGTGTTTTATTAATTAGATAGTTTGTGATAACTTATATTTATATCATCATGCACTTAATTAGAGGACCTTTTTATTAAAGTATACTGATTATATTTACACATAGATTAAAGTTTAATTAAGCATAACATTATAGTTTATAAAATTCAAGACCTTAGTAATAAAGGTAATCAGAAAAAGGTTTAAATGGTAAGAAATAAATAAGTGTTTTAATAGTATAGAAGTTATATAATATAAGCAGAGTCACCCAGCGTTGCTCAGATTTATTACCAGACAATTTTAATTGATCAATTTAGGTTCATATTTTAGATATCATGAAACTGCTTACTAATTTCCATTGAACATGTCAAACCTATAAACCACTAGCCGCTTACTCAATACAGTTGAACTTTTTAATTAATTAAAAACCACTAACCACTTAGCCAAAACCAATTGGATCTATAAAGTTACTCTAATACCATCAAACCGCTTTGCAAAGCCAAAGAACCTATATATTAAATTTCACCAACCACTCAGCCAAAACCAACTTTTTTAAAGAACAACCAAATTTTACCAACTCTTTGGCCAATCAGAATTCATATAAAATCAACAAAAATTCACCAAAACTTGACTAAATCCAATTTAAGTATTGAATCACTAAAAAACCACTAACCTCTAACCAAAATTATTGTATCTATTAAATTATTAATGATCACCAATTAATCAAATAAAACCAATTAAAATTAAATTTACTAAGACATGAACCACTCAGCTAAAACCAATTAAAATTATCAATTTAACTAAATTATCAGCCACCCAGATAAAACCAATTATTAAACTTAAAGAATAGAAATTAACTTGGGTTGGGACCATCTAGTACTAAAAAAAAGAATAGAAATTAAACTGCCAACTTTTTACAAAATCTAGGAACCTATCAATCTATTAATAAATCTTAAAAGCTCAGCCAAAATGATATATGTTTACTAATAGAATCTCATTATTGTATTTTATATACAATTTTTAAAAATCTATAGTATTTCTTTTTAATTCTTTATCAAGTTTTATTTTGAGAGTATGCTACCTGAGATGATGCACTTGAAGATGGGAAAGACAAAAAATAGTAATAGAAATCAAATTTATACAACTAGAAAGAAATTAGAAAAATGCCTATCTCCTCATGGCAGAGGGGGTTGGGCGCCTCCTCAGCTGAGATATCACAAAACATGTGAGTCATGGCAGAGAGCAAGGGTGTGAGGGATTTGATGTGATGGGTCTTAAATCTATTGTATTGTGGGTTGTCAGGGATCAGTATGGCAATGAACATCAAAGTTAAAAATTTGGAAAAGGTTGTGTTCTTCTTGGATGTGGACATCAGAGAGAGGCAAAGGCGGTGAGACTCAAGTGCATTACTCTTGATTTTGGGTTAAAATTCTCTGTTGTATCAATGGCAAATACTGTGATGGTCACTTTTATGTGAAATTTGAGGGTTTCACACTTTGAAATGGCAGGGAAGTCAGGTTGGAAGGTGGGAGGGAGCACAACATTGGCCAATTAGGTAGTAGATTTTACAACCACCATGTGGAGTGGGTGATATACAGGTGAGGCCACCGGTATCATTGCAAGCTGGTAGTACATTTGGTATTGACAAAGGGTGGCATATGGTTTTGGTGCATAATGGTGAGGAGGAATAAAGATACCCTACCTTATTAACTTTTTCTAAAATTTATAAAGTACTACAACTAGTTACCCAACCCAATTAAACCTATTAAATCAGTCTTAATAACAAACCACTTTGAAAACCATTTAAGCTATTGAATCAGATAATCACTTACTACTTAATAAAAGAATTAACTTGATAATTAGTTAAATGACCACCAACCACTTAGCAAAACCATTTAAGGTTTCTAATCAAATGAATAAATAACAGCTCAGTCATAATTTTATACCAATTGTTGAAGTTTTGGCCTACTTCAGATGGTCTAGTTCTTTTTTAGTCATAGTTACAAATGTCTATTGTATGGAGACAATAGACCAGATGATGATAGTGATTAAAATATAAACTCCTTATGATGACACTTCAAGGCTTTTGTCATGAAAATGGCAGAAGAAGTTTAGACTGGCCTTCCAGTCAGGATGCGTAAGCACCCAAAAAGCAAACCAGAATGCCAGAGGCATTGCTGACCAAATGACTTGATATGGAGCTGGGCATGGGAAATGATGAATTGTTGGTGCAGCACAACAGTGAGAATGATCCTGATGACAAACCACACTGAACCCACTCCTGACCCAGGGGGCCTTACTGCAGGGGGTGGGATCACCGAGATAGTCTTGATGAGCTCTTTGGCATATGGGGCCATTTCAACCGGGGTGGCAAGGAGACAGATTATCTCTTGCAATTGGTGGACATAAGGCCACAAGTTCCCCATGTATTGCTGCCAGAAGTTAGTGATAACGGGGTTGTAGAGCCAAAAATATCAGACTTGCTGAATCCAATTGATGATGGAGGGGGGCATAGTGACCAAGAGTGCTGGTAGAGCCCATCCATTATGGACTGATGGGCCACCAGGGAAATGCCATCAGGGATGCGGTCAGAAGAGATAATCAAAATTATTTGGTTTTTTGGCAAAAACTT
Source organism: Massospora cicadina (assembly GCA_022478985.1). NCBI lineage: Eukaryota > Fungi > Entomophthoromycota > Entomophthoromycetes > Entomophthorales > Entomophthoraceae > Massospora > Massospora cicadina. Next base: position 26,759 of record JAKSZP010007933.1, read on the forward strand.
ATTAAAAGGAAATAAAGAAAATTGACCAAAAAATTTTCTCAGTGCTGTGAAACTGATTAAATAGTGGTTGATTGAGGTAGTGACAAGCTGGGATTGGGACCCTCAATTTCAACCTAACCAGAAAATTGTTTGGGAATGGGTGGGTTTGTTCCTTGGGAACTGACATTACAAAATTTGGCGGTGGGCTGAGTTGCTGTCAGTTCAACCTCAAATGACCGAACTGAGGCTCAGCTATGTTTCTGATGGTTGGCATGACAGCATTTGGCCTGACAAGTGATGGGAATCCCCAGAGGTCACCCCACATAGGGGCAGGTCCATTTGGTTGGAATGGGTTTGGGACGCCCAACCCACCTGCACTCAGTCATTAAACCGTTTGTTTGGTCAGTGGCATCACATCAGCTGCAACGCCCAAATTGCCAACTGGGGGCTTTGAACCCTCATTGATGGTACCTGATGTGATGCCTGATCATCAAGGATGATCCCTGATGACTTTGGTAGGAAGGTGTTTTGTTCAATCAGCATATTGATTGAATTGGAACCGTTGGGCATTCTGTCCAATACCTCAGTCTTCATGCCTTTCCGGCCATTTGAGATTTGGGCATCATCCAGATTGCCACTCAAATTAGATTTGACCAATTTCAGTTTGAAAATCTTGGCGCAGATTTTTCTAATTCCCCATAAGAGTTCTGCCAAGGTGAGTGTGGGTACTGGGGGTGGGATCCAAAGCGGAAGAGATGTTACCCATCACTCATCTACTACATGAGTGAGATCACCCTGAGTAACAAGAGGTACCACCATCCTCTTCAGTGTCTTTTTACTCAGGAATGGGAAGATGGCCCAATCAACAGCCAGGGGATGTTCCCCGGGACTTACAGCTTTACTCTCCTGTTTTTTACTTGTACAATGGCTCATTTACCTGATCTTCCTTATTACAAGTAATTTCTTGACTTATACAACTAAAAAAAGTATTAAATATAACAAGTTTGTATATTAAACTATCAGACTATGTTTATTTGCATAAAATTAGGAAGAATTTATAGAGTTTGATGTTACCCACATCTACACCTATGGCACCTGTTGGGATTTTTGCCCACATTCCCAGCCTGCTAGATTACCTGGTAGCGCTAGGGGAAAATATCCTAAGGCGAAGTGAATTGGGAATCAGTTGGCCCAAGTTTTGAAAAAACTACGTTCAGGGGATTTTGAGATATTTGCCTGGTCGTATCCATTGGCAATTGATCTGGATGAATACTTAAGATCTCATCGGGTGGAGTTGCTGACAAAATAGGGGCATCTGATAGTGATTAACTATCAGGTGTACCAATTGGGATTGGTCAGGTTTCATCACCAACTGATTGGGAATGAATAGTAAGTTGTGAGGCGAGTGATGCCACCTGCAACTAGCGAATTGATCAGGTGGTGAGTGACCTGCCATAATGGGTAATAAGTCCCATTACCTAAGCAGGTCACTAGCCAATTATGGTTGGTTTGCTTGGATCGAGAGGAAAACGTTATGGACATATTTTTGACTCTTTATCATTTGAGTACTCAAAGATGTCCAATGATGGAATCCTAGCCAGGATGGGGAAGACCATCGCTGCTGAGATGAGGAAGGGTGATTCAATGGCAATGGCTGCTGTTTCATCAAAGAGGTGTTGACCAAGGGTTAGACAGCTGAATCCCCCACTATATAAATTCCTAGGATTTACTATAATAAAAAACCTAAACTCAGCTTTAGATAACAAGTACTTTATAGTAATATTATTAATTTGGTGTATAGTTAGACTATCAGCTTCTATTGTGTTGTTCTATCTCAAGGATATTATTGCAGAAGGCAATAATTGGAAGACTCTCATAGAGAAGAGTAAAGATCCAAGCGGGGATCTAGAGATGAAGGAACCACAATCAGGGATAGCTGTCAACTGTGTGTTGGGCCAAGAGAGACTGTCACTGGGGTAACTTAACAAAGATAGGGTGGACAAGAGTATAGGGAACAAATCCCTACAAGTATGACTTCAAGAGTATTTAATTGGAAATACTGGCTGAGCGTTGGGCCAAAAAATAGTTCAATCTCAACAACAGATAATAGTCTCCATACTATTATTGATTAATATATTCTATACAATGCAATGAAGTGCACAAGGAAATCAAACCTGTGCAGTAAAAAGATTACTGGGTTGCCCGCTGATAATCAACCTAGAGTAAATTTTTACAGCACCCCAACTTGCACTCCACTTAACCAGCATTATGCGGTGCAAGGAATCATAGGCCTATAATACATTTAGCGTTCTGCTGTAACCCAACTCAGCTACATGGTCAGTGTCTCAATGTCACAATTACTTCAAGATAGCATTTTCTCTGACGCTTCTGGAAAATAGATAAACTGTCACTCCTCTTGAGCAATGATAGCACATACCAAAGCAGTTTTTACAACTTATCAGTAATTAATTCAATTGTAAAATTAATCAAAATTAAAAACTAATAGTAACATTTTTTAAAGCCCATGAGCCCATGTCATTAAGTTGAACATATTAAGTCTGACTCAACCATAAAGTCACCAAGCCCATGTTATCAAGTTAAATAAGTGGAACTGCTAGGCTGCAAATCCCAAGTTTTGAATGTACTTGGGATACATTCAATCCATAATCACTGATATTTTTGATATGATCATTAATAAATAAACATAAGTTAATATTATTATTTCCTTTATTAAATTACCCAAAAATTAGGTCAAGGTAACTACTTAACACCAATTACTATAAAACATATAGGATTTTCACTTCTTACATATAAAACTTTTTATTTTACTATAAAAAAATGGTTTAAAAATCCAGAAACCTTTGCAGGCTTGAGCACAATGACTCACCAAAGTTTATTGTAAGCAGATGACTGGTATAGGAACTCAGAGAAGATAAACAAACAAGTAATTAGACAAAAAACAAACATTTATTTCTCATCTGACTTTGAAAAAGGAGGAGTTCTTAATTTGACCTTTGTATTATTTAGCTACATTTGTTCACACATAACTCTGGAACTACTAGACCAATTTGAATGATCTTTTCTCAGTGTTATTGGATTATATCAATTAGGTACAATTTTAATTTTGTAGGATTGGTCCAGTATCTGACCAGTAATTTATTCTTTATACTAGAATTTCTTATAAAATGATGATGGTCAATTGTGAGTCTAGTTTCATGTTAAATAAACTTTTCTGAAATTGGTGAATAAATAGCTTTAAATCAACTTAGTATAAGTATTTTTATTGTAGATAGTAGAGTTGATGATGATTGATTATGACTCTAGTATTCTGGTTGTTGGACTTTAATGGGTTTTCAACAACCAAACCTAATAACTTAACTAAGTAAACACCATACTGCTTAGTAAAACCATCAAACCTGTTAAATCAACTTAAGACCATTAACCACTCAACCAAAACTAATTGTATCATCAAATCAATCAATTACAAACAGTATACATGAACCAATGAGCCTATTTAATTAACCAAATAACCACCAATTGCTTACCAAAACCAATGTTTAAGGGTCCCATGGCTCACCTATTAATTAGACTGGATGATTTACCCTTTTGATCAAGGAAGAAAAATGGATTATAAGCATTCTGCTGAAAAAGATAGTAGATTTGGGACACACCCTTGAAAAACATTGGGTTTCCGCCACCTTCTCTCATATATAATTTTATAATCAGCCAAAAAGTGGGAAAAATCAATTCTGCATAAAGTTCAATTCAGCCAAATATTACATTAAGAAAATTTAGAAGATCTATGATGAAATCCACTTGCAAATAAGAACAAAACCAATTCCCTGTTGGGACTGCAAGTATTGAGGTCAATCCAGTGAATGCTCTCAGATGATAAAAAAGAACTTAAAAAATACAAAATGCAGGAATGTTAGAATCCTAATTAATGAGCGAAGTACATCAGAACAAACTACAAAATGGGCCACCTGCAATGTAAACCTGTGTTATGGTTCAAAAGTCCCAGTGCTCTAGAGAAGATTCGCACATACTGTCATTAAAAATATTCTACAATCCTTACTCCTCAATTCCCTAAAATTATAAAAGCTCAGCGCTCTGCTAATGGTAAAGTGCTGGGTTGTTTCACTATATCCTTAATAAATCAAAAATTCTACCAAAATACTTTCTATTTTTAGCACTAGGTGATCTCACCAAAATACTTTCTAAATTTTATAGATCTTAAAGATACTGAATGCCCTAAAGGAACCACCTCAAAGGGATTCACTCATTAGTATCAGTGATGGTTGTGGCCATCTTATTGGTAATTACAGCATCAGCCTCCCTCATCAAAGAAAACCTGAGGAATAATCCCCTAGGATGTCGTACACTCCATCTGACCAAGGAAATACATTTTATATTATCAGCCTGAGTTTAATGACCAATCATTCAAAATCAATCTGTTGTAGTTAGGTAAAAAAGTGATAATCTGGTAGATGCACCCTGGGGAAACTGTTGGGACTAAAACTGACTGTATAATTGTCACTCCCCATTATCAAGTGCACATCCAGATGAGATGGGGATTCAGGCTTAATATACACACTGGATGGATGGAACAGCCTCCTTCACCCAAACCTAACCAGTCAGCCTTCAATGCTCAAAGCATGGTCAAGATTATCACTGATGCTAAGCCTAGTAGTAATGATGGGGTTGATGTTTATTGATCAATATTTCCTGCACTTATCACCTTGTGGATCTTACTCTAGAATTATCAGAATGGCAATGCCATATGGACTGTGGATGCTATCAAGGGTATTGGAATACCCTCAATGAAAGCTAAGTCTTTCCTTAGCACGTTAGTTATTTAACATAATAAAAATTTAACTAACACTGCTAAATGTTATTGGCCTAGAATTTGTGAACCTGGCTCTTAAACAGCTAAATAAATCTTATATGGTCTCATGTGTGCCTCTTGACATATTGGCCATGATTAGCGTTGATCATCTCCATTAAACAAGTACTGCTCATTTGAGCAGCACAACTAATTCTCCTCAAGTACACACGTGTGCAACGTTACAGTGATAAGACCCACTTCCTGTCCTTTGGATGAACTGGCTTTCCTGGTGCTGTGAGTTCTGATGGAACTCAAATTATGAGCTATACTAAATGGAACCACGGAGGCCTCTGAAGACCAACAATCCTTGGCACTACTGGACGCCTTGAAAGATGAAGCTAAAATCTGGGCTTTCACCCTGTTGTACCAGAACTTGCACCTAGGGGAGTGACCTCCATCACTTTTCACCTTTTATTCATCTATGGTGGCCAATAAGTGTTGAGAAAACAACTCCTGTTTCAATTGTTCTAATGACAAGGTTTAGCCATGTGTTTAGATGACCACATTAAGTCCTTCCACCAATTAGCAAATTCCCTCCAACTCTTATTATACATTGCCATCCCTGCATTCTAGGATTTCCTTAACTAGGGAGTGGGTTCCCATATGGCATGTTACAATGGACCTCAAACTTTGGAGGGTGAATACAAACTGGCCCAGCATATAGAGGCCCAACCCAGAATCAGAGCTATCAAAAAAATTACCCACCATTAAACCACACATCTGCTACACCAAACCGACCTCAACCACACACAAGGATAGAGTACTTGTATTGTTGACAGAGAGGAGAACCTGAACAGCAAAACAAATCATGGAACATGTTTCACAAACTGATGATGCAGCCAACTTAATTCCAGCAAAAGTGGACCACCAAGATATCCTCAATCATGCGCCAGAAGTACAGGCACTCAATCCCTACAACCCTCTAATTCCTCAGGATATAGAGGTTAGGGAAGAATTGGTATTGTGTCCCACAACCTTAGTATGTTTCCCTATATAACATATTATGGCCAGATTACTTTCCATTCACGTGAATCCCTTAAACAAAAATTGGATGCCCATGGTATATTGGTAATTCAGGACAACCCGCACAGACCCAGACTTATGAATCTCATCAGCAAAGTATCAAACAGACCCCCAGGCTCCCTTTTATGATTGTGAACCTGGAGACCCCAGAATTGTCCCCCTACTAAGATGAGATAATGAAACAAGTTGAAAAGGATCTCCACCATAATCAAATAATTGAAGATCTCAGCCACATGTGCTAATTGATAGTTTTTAGACCCCACGTCATCCCTGCTATCATATGCCTATATGGCAGCAATGACTTCACAATTTCTCAACAAATTCAGGATTACTTCAAGTTACCTATGAAAACAAATACTTCCACCAGAGTATGTGCCATGACTATCTTTAATAAATATAATTATGCTTATTTCTTGTTTGCATGGACATTACATTCAGCTCAAGGCAGGCTCTGTTGAATGCATTAATTGACATGAGAGCTTTGGGGAATTTTTTGATATCAAGATGGTGCAAGCAATAAGTCTGGAAGTTACCATGGGGCCTCCATCATGTGATCCTCTAGGGTACCAATGGTCATCCTGCCCTTATGTGAGTCATTGCACTTTTTTGCTTATGGGCATCAGATTCACGCTAATTTTTTGCAACTCTGGACCTAATAAACCCCATAATTCTGAACATAGGATGGTGGCACCAACAGTCAGTTATGATTAACCTTGAACAGAATATGCTTGCTTACATAACATTATATCATTCTGGAAAAATTACACTGATCCCCACATTGGTGAAAGGGAATGCTTTGGCATCTACCATAGAATACTTCACCTTAAGTGCAGTAGCCAATCTGCACAAAATGCCCTCAATATTTGAACCTTATAAAGAGATTCTTGATGTATACAATGAAAACCGCTTGCCACCACACTATGAGTTTGACATAGACTTCCACTTGACAGTGGATCACATTATGATTAATTGCCTACTTTACCCATATACTGCTGCCAAGGATCAGGTCTTATGAATTTGGATTTATGATAAGATGGCTAAGGGATGGTTAATCAAAAAATGCCATTTTCATTTTCCCATGATATTTTCTCAACATGATGGCACTCTGCATCCTTGTGTGGATTATGGTCACTTAAGCAATGGTACAGTGCCTTATCTATACTCACTCCCATTGGAGGCTGCAATCTCCCAAGAAATCAGCAAGTCAAAAATATTTTTGAAATTGGACCTGGAAAATTTTTTCCATCAGGTCTGAGTAAAAAAAGTACAAGAATGGATGACAGCTATCCAAACATGCCATGGCATATATCAGTTTAAAATTATGCCATACAGGGGTAAAAGGTGAGTCATTAGGGCATATGGATATCAATCTGAAGGTTGCAGGTTTGATTCCCACCCTTTTCACATCAATCTGGGTGCCAACTGAAGGAAGTTATTGGCGGTTAGTAGGCCTAAAAACACGAAAATCTTACCCATGATGTAACCAGAAAAATCTGAGTCCTGATCTGGAGGTGTAAATCTTTCTTCAATGTAGTTGACCCTGCTCAGGTTTCATGTCAATTTTTATTTCTTTTTCGCTTTTAGTATTGTCCAACCCCTGGTCAGCTTGTCTCAAATAAATAGAAAATTATTATATACAGTCTTAAAAATGCCCTGCCATTTTCCAGAGGGTTATCAACCATGCGCTAGATGACCTTCACTTTATATGTGCAGTGGCACATATTGATGACATCCTAATTCACTCCCCTATGCCAAAGCAACATGAAAAGGACTTGGTTGTGGCGGATGCCACCTTGCAGCAAGTGGGCCTGCATACAAAACCATCAAAATGTGAATTTTCAGAGATGAAGTGCAGTTTCTTTAAAACTTGGTACTCAAGGATGGCCATGCTATTGCTCTTTAAAAATTGGAAGCTATAAGGATGTGGACAATGCCCACCACCCAGAAACAGCTTCACAGTTTTTGGGATTCATCACTTTCTTAAAAAATTCTCTCCAGCAATTTTGTAATTGGCTGCCCCCTCCACCCCCTAAAAAGCAAGAATGCACTATTTGTCTGGTCAGAGGAATGCCAGAAGGTCTTCAAGGACATCAAAAAAGCTTTCACCTTAGCACTGGCCTTGCAGCATGCCAATGAAAGCAAACTGTTCATTGTAGCATGTGATGCCTCTGGAACAGCCATGGAGGCAGTACTGCTACAGGAACATGATGGCTGCAAACACTCAGTGGTTACTTTAAAAAATTCACTGGCACCAGATTATCATGGGCAATATATGAAAAAGAATTGGCTGCTGTAGCATGGGTGATGATGCACTGACAATATTTGCTGCAGGAATGAAGCACATGGTAACTGTGTGCATGGACCACAATTCACTCATATATTCTTGCAAACTGCAGAAATTATCTTATAGGCAAACCAAGATACACCGCGACCTTTTTAGGTTCAGTTTCAAAAATGAGTTTACTAAGGGTCTAACAAACATATTACAGGATATACTGTGCAGGAGCCTGTCTGCTAGATCTGATTCCGTGGAGGGGGTCAAGTTAGTTATGGTGATTCCCTTAGAACAAGTATTTCCTGAACTACCAGTGGAATCAACAATTATTGCTGCAATCATAGCCCCGCAACATCCAAAACCCCACCCCTCAAGCCCAAAGCTGAACCCACCATCAACCTCACAGGCCTCATGCAACAGAACACCCCCAAAATAAGCCCAGTGGCCAATGCCAAAGGTTCCCTCCAGGATGCCATACTGGATGCACAATCAAAATCTGAAGGACAAGCTCTAAGAGACAAGATACAGGTGGGGAAAAGCTTTCCAGTTGGTACACACAAAAAGTAGATGATTTGCTTTCACTATTGCATATGGGTACCCAATTTTTATGCTCACAAGTCATAAAAAACATCATGATCCACTGACAATAGGGTACCTCAGAGGCAAGAAGACCATTATCTGAAAAAGAGCATATGGTTGGAACAGACTGACAAAGGATGTTCTAGCCTAGATAGAATGTTGCCTGACCTGTGTGTGATCCAAATCTGACAAGAAAGGGCAAAATGATTTGTTACATTCACTGCAACAGGCAGTGGGACCATGGACGTCAGTATCAGTAGACTTTATCATTGACCTGTCCACCTCAAAGGGTTAGATATAATTATGGTGGTAGTGGACAGATTTATGAAATATGGCCTTTTTATCTTATAATTGACTACAACCATGATGAAAGACATGGCCCATTTATTTGTGACACACATCTTTACTAGTTCAGTGTACCACAAGAGATAATAAGTGATAGAGGGCCGCAGTTTACCTCAAATTTCTGGGATGCCTTGTGTGAAATACTACACATCAAACTATGCTAATTTGTCAGAGTATCACCCCCAATCTGATGGTCAAACAGAGGGACCAATCAGTCGCTCAAACCATAACTCCAGTGTTATGCCATTGCTGTTCATGACACATGGGTAGGTGACTTGGCCTTAGCCCAGTTTTCATATAACAACTCATTACATGTCTCAAAAGGAATGTCACTATTGTATGTCAACTTGGGGTGCAACTCCACCTTCACAATTGGGCCTCAGATATGCACAAACATTATTGCAGCAGATAATTTTGCAACACATCTCCAGAAGATACACTAGCAAGTGCAGAGGCAGATAATGAAAGCCTCCCAGGATGCCAAGCAGTTTGCAGATTAAAAACAAAGAGCAGCTCCAGGATATCAGTAGGTAATCTGGTGATAGTGGACCCAAAGGACCTCAACCTTAAAGTGCTATGTCATAAACTGGCCTGTAAGAGGGCAGGACCATTACCCATCAGCAAGGTTTTAGAACAATGTTTCCTTCCATGTGGAGCTACCACTGCATTAGAAAATTCACAAGTTATTTCATGTTTTAGTGCTGTCAACAATAAGGGTAAGAAACTGGTATAAATTGAACCAATACTGATAGAAGGAGCACTGGAGTTTAAGGGTAGAGGAGATCCTGGGCTCAAAAAGAATCAATCAGGGAATCTAATATCTGGTAGAGTGGAAAGGGTACCCTGCCTATGACAATAGTTAAATTCCAGCCCAAGACAGTATCAACTTCCATGACTTAATTAAGAACTTTCACACTCAAAATTCTGCTGCCCCAGCGCTCACTATTATCAAATCTCTAACCATCACAGCCATCAAACATTCCCTACCATACAAAAAATTATGCTCTTGTATGCACTCTGGAAGGAAGAGCATACCCTGTCCTTTTAAAGAATAATGTAAGAGTCCTCATTGCACCTATTAAAATAGATTGGACGATTTACCCCATTTGATCAAGAAAAGGGAAGAGATCCAGATCAATTCCATTGGAAAGATATTAGATCTGAGACACACCAGAACAAACATTGGGTTTCTGACACCCACTCTTATATTAATTTTATAATTGCCCAAAAAGTGAGAAAGTTTGATTATGCCATGAAGTTTAATTTGTCCAAAAATTACATTAAGAGAATTGAGAGGTTCTATGATGAAATCCACTTGCAAATGAGCAAATCAAAACTGAATCCTGACAGGGCCACAATTCTTAAGGTTAATCCAGCAGTAACCACTTGGATGATCAAAAAAATCTTGTTAGAAATATTATAAGCAATGAAAGAATGCCAGAACCCTGATAAATGAGTGAATTTTATCAGCACAAACTATAAAGTGGGCCACCCACAATTCATAACCTGTGATATGGTGCAAAAGTACAGTGCTCTAGAGAAAGTTTGCACATCCTGTTATCATAAATACTCTATAATCATAAACCTCAATTCCCTAAAGCTATAAAAGCCCAGCTCTCTGCTAATGGTAGATTGCTGGTTTGTTTCACTATATAATTAATAAATCATTAATTCTACTAAAAATACTCTTAAATTTTATAACCTTTTAAAGATTCTGGTCACCCCAAAGAAAAAACCTCAACCAATGGAGAGCTTGCGCTCATTAGTATCAGTGATGGTTATGGCCACTTTGTTGATAACTACAGCATTAGCCTCCCTCAGAAAAGAAAACTTCATGAATCATCTCCTAGGAGTGTTACACACTCCATCTGACCAAGAACTATGTATTTTGATTATCAACCTGACCAGAATGTCCAAAATTTTTGAACAAATCTATTGCAATATGAAGAAAACAAAAATGATAATATGATGGATGCACCCCTGAGGAGAACTGTTGGTATTGAAACTGATGGGAGAATGATAACCCCCAATATCAAGTGCACATCCAGGTAAGTCAGGGATTCTGGGCTGAAAATACACACTGGATGGACAGAACAGCCACTGCCACCTAATCCAACCAGTCATCCTTTGATGCTTAAAGCATGGTCAAGATTATTACTGGTGCTCAGCCTATTAGTCAGTATAGGAATTTTATTTATCAATCAATATATTCTGCACTTATCTCCCAATTGATCTTATTCTAGAATTATCAGAATGGTGATGCTGTGCAGACTTTGGATGCTATTAAGAGTATTGAAATACCCTCAATGGAAGCCAAGTCTTTCCTTGGCATATCAGTTGTCTGACACAATGTGCCTAATGAACTAATTAAATTACTATCTGCTTACTCAAAATCATTGAGCCTATCAACTTGACCAAATAACAACAAACTGCTTATCTAAAATGATATAAAGACTACTATTATACTTTATATTATTAATACACTCTAAATATAACTTTATGTTTTATGTGGTATATTTGTTTACAAGATGTTATATCTAATATATACATATTTATACAGTGAGTTTTATTTTTATATATAAATAGTATTTTTCACAAAAATAGAGATAGCATTTTTAGGAGGGAAAGTAGAAAAAAAGGACTAACTTTGAAAATGCACCAAAGTTTTTTAAAGAGGAAAAGGCTGACTAAAAAAATACACTAAAATATGAAATATGTGATAAAAAGCACTAAAAAGTATAAAATAATCTTTAAAAAATGTACTAAAATGTATATAATTAGTTGGTAGAAAGTATAACTAATCAATAAAGAAACCTTTTTGAAGTTAGCATATTTCAAACTAACTTATAGAATTTTGCTCCAAAATACAAATTAAATTTATTTGAGGTACGCTGACCAGGGGACAGACATTACCAATACTCATTGAGCAAAAAGAACCAAATGAATGGAACAACAAAACAAAGCAAAACCTCCAACCAGGAAGGTTTTGGAATACTGCTAACCTTTGATGGCAGAGGGGAAGGGGGTCAGGAAGCTCTTCTACAGGCTTATTGCACATGATAGAATTGCAATGGCTGTGTAGTGGACAAAAGCAGAGAGCCATGACATTGGGGCATCAGCATGATGGGGATGGATGTAGTTGAAATATTAGTTACTTTTCTCAAGTTCAGCCTGGAAGATAGCCTCAGCAAAATCTATACATGATGTTTAGCTTAAAGGTGGGCATCTGGAAGTTGGGCCAAACTTTTTATATCTTGCCAGGTGATTTTAGCAGTTGGGTTGAATGCTACTAGCTTTGCAACATGCAAGGCAGCATCTATGGCATCTTTGGTCAATTTGGTGTTTTCTCATGCTACTTTAGGGAAATCAGTGGGAAGTCAATTGTGCTTAGCCCTTCATGGAATTGAGCAACTGATTGGGCCACTGCTTTGCAAAGGTGGTGGCAATGGGGAAGGCCACCACTGCTAAGGTGAGCTAGTGGTCACTTTGGTAGGGAATGGCATTAGGTTTAGGAGCAAAGCTTCTGGGTGGGATAATTTTTAAAATCAGAATTATAAAATTCAGCCCATTCATAATTATCCAGGCTGACTTTCACAGTTTCCTCAATAGTGACAATTTTACCTGATTCATCAACATTGTCCAATAGGTCCTAAAGATCTAAGTTCACAATAATAATGGAGACAGAATTTGGGGGGATGGTAATAGGTGAATGGTTAGATGCTTGTATACAAATGTTGGTCCAAGCCTGACTCTGATTGGCTGGGTTGAATTTGGGTGTGTGTGAATATAGCTGGAGGTTCTGGTAGGGGCTAATTTCATATTCTGGCCCTGTAAGCTAGTGTGGGGTTGGGAGGGGGAAATAAAACAACCTATACAGATGCTACTGACAAGTGTTCTGAAGCTGTATCAGAGGAAGTAGCATGATGGCAGGACTTTTTAGAATAGTCAAACCCAAAACAGAGGGGATAAATTTGATGACTATTATCAATATGAGCCTAAAAGAAATGTTCTGGTGCTGCTTTGATGTGAGTATGGGGAGAATTTGTTGGGCTATGGTGGAGTAGTATAGGATTATGGTGGCAGTGGCATAAGGGGCAGCAAGGCACTCTGCACCAGAGAGAACAGTGAAGATGAGGTTGGGTCAAGTACTATAAGCCATAAGCCCTGTTATCAACTGTTCATACAAAATTTGGGGTGGGTGATTGAAAAGGAGGGATACAAATGATACCACACTGTGGTATCAGAAGGAAGATGAGTATGAGTAGTAGAAATGGGAGAGTTTTTATAAATTAGGAGGTTCAAAGCTAATGCTGTAGCATCCTCCTCTAACTGAAAGTATATATTAAAATAGCCTTTAAAAGGGTGGAAATCAATAAAGCCAGCTAGTGCAAAGGTAGCAGTGGATAGTTTATTTATTACTTTGTCAGCATATAGGAATAAATACCTATAGTCAATATGGAAAAAAAAATCAAAGATTAGAATGAGGAAGGGTGAGAGGATAGGGGTGAGAAGAATAGATATGTGCAAGGTGGAGTGCTAAGTCCCATGGGGGATGGATTGGCTGGAAGAGGTCAGCAGGCTATTTGAGTCCATCTGCACACATTTGCCCGCAGGGTGGAAAATGCTAGGTGGTGGTGCACTGCTGCCCCACACTGGAGCAGCAGGCGGCAGGTCTGAGGACTTCTATTGAAAATGGATATGGCCAGAGGCAGTAGTAAAATAAACTTATTTGACAATATTTGCTTAAAAGTGAGATCAAGTGGAAAGAAAAACCTCCCAAATACAAATTAGAGCTGATATTAGATTGGGTCCAAATGTAGATTGTAAGCAACTGAGAATATATAGTGCTAAGTATATATATATTATAAATGATTATCATAAGTTAGTTTAAAATATGGCACCAACTTCAAAAAGGTTTTTTTATTTATACTTTTTATCAATTAGTTTATACCTTTTAATTTACTTTTTATCAATTATTTTATACTTTATAGTGCATTATTTGAAGTCAGTTATTTTTCCAAAAAAATATTATGTTTAATAGTTGTTAGATGGTATTAGGATAGGGTAAGGCAATGATGTGATTATAAGAGATAATCTGCCTTATTTAAAGGTAGGTACCTATAATATAATGCATATTCAAAAACCTTGTATCACCTGTTACTTTAATATGATAATTATAAAATTTAGAGGTGTAAAGTGGAAAACTTAACCCCTTATATAGTTCATAATTTGAGTTTTCTACTTGATTGACCAACTGATGAAACTTCTAACTTATATCTCATGAGCTTAGGTTGTTAGGTTTAGGCTCTGCCAAAACAATTAAACCGCACATAACTTGTTACTGCTAATTGGAACACTAATTACTAGCAAAGTACTAAACAGATTAAGGTGCAACTAAAGCGCAACACAATGAGGAACAATGTAAAAAGAAATAATATCTTAAAGGCAAAATAGATTCTATCTATAATCAGTGTAATAGGTAAAATTAAGGTATCAGGATTAGGTAGAGAAAGATACTAAACCGATTGAAGTGCCTCTGGTATTGAATGTTTAAAGGGGCATAAATAGCAAAGAAAGGTATACCATAGTCTACCTTTAAGATCCCAACAAATTAAAGGGAGCCAGCAATAAAAAGAGATTATAAGGTCGATTGCCCATCAACCATAACCTAAGGTCTGGCTGAAATAGGGCAGAACCGCATCGATAGGATTTTTATAAGCTACGATAAAACCGTAGTTGAAGCGATAAAGATCGCACCTGAAAAATTTATCCTAGGGTATAGCTCCAAATAGACCGTTCTTTTCTGGTCAATGAATATTTTAACGCCATCTTTTTAAAGATGGTGCAATTCTCCTTCAGCTTCCTTACCGACGAAAGAAAAACTTTATTATAATCCTACAATACAGGGTCGACCCTTTTTGTGTTGCTAAATTAATCTTGATCATAAGGATGCTAACCAGTGTTCGTGAAGTTGGAGACTTTACGCCAAAGTCAGGTGGCCGCTTTAGAACCTACCGGGCCGTAAACTCCAGCTCACCAAATCGGTTATATGGAAGCATCGGCGGTGTGGCTAGCTTGACACGCCGTTAGCATTACCCCTAAGCTCGAGGTTCAACTTGGGCGATGGGGATTACAAGCTCTAAAGTTTGGGTGGATTGCTCCCCAAGTTAACTTTTGAGCTTAAGCAAACTTTTGGGGGATAGATTTAGACGCGGGTAGGTTGAGCCACTCAATCTGGTAAAGGATTACTTTCGGTAACAAATCAGTTGGGCCAGCACAAGGCTAAGCTTAAAGCCCATGGCGAGGGCTATCGAGTATTTGGTGCGTATGGCCCTTAAAAATTGAGGGTAGTATTCAATTTGAGGTAAGACATGCAAGATCCAAACATGTAATAAAATAAATTTCTCTCCCAACCAAAATGGGTTAAATTTGAAGCGGGGTTAAACCAGACCTTTAAAGTTAAAATCACATTTTATTTAGATGAGGGGTGGCACTTCAAGCCTAGAAAACTGATAGGTTGACTTCGAAAAACTACATCGATGGAACTCATTCCCTTCCAAAAAGCTCGCGGCGGGTTAAACCCAGACCCGTATATTCGCTAGGGAAATATAAAAGTTATTGAGTTAGAAGCGTGGAGCTTTGAACACGTTTGGGGTCGATGGCGCCGGGTCAACCGCAAACCTCAAGCTGCAGCTGAGGGGAATTCAATAGTTATAATGGGCGGGGAGCTTAAGGACGCGATGGGGCAACGTGGAATCGGGTACCGTGGGGTTGGGTCTATAAAAAGCTACGGTTGCTGGGGTGGGAACTGGAGATTTCGCTACTGTCGCGCGAACCGATCATGGTGGAGGGGGGCCGGGGGGCCAGCTTGCGGGCAACGTGCAAGGGGACCGTGTTGACGGTGCACGAGGTCACAACGGGGGCTAAAGGTCAGCGGGAGATGGATGGCTTACCGCTGACGTCGCGGTCGATGGACACCTTCATCAGAGCCTTCATCCAGGCACGGATGTCGTTTGGCTCATCGCTGCTGAACCCGTGGGCCTTATGAAACGGATGGACCAGCTTGAAGCAGTACTTTCCGGGATTGAGGCTGGGATCCAGCACCGGTTTATACCCACGCAAGTCCAAATTCAGCTTCAGCTTCTTCCTCTTGGGGGACTCCCACACGCGAAACGAACTACCCTCGAGCTCGCACCACCGCAGCTTCCATAGCTTGATGGCCCCCTCCTGCTTTTTGAGGTAGCCGGAGACGGGAGGGTAGGTCGCGGCCATAATGTCCTCGACGCTGACGGGGTCGACGCTGAAGGTGCGCGTTACGGGGTTGTCTCCAACGGAGAAAGGGTCCATCCTCGAGGCGGGCATGGGCGGGGGTGGTAGCGCCTAGGAGGTTAGAGTCGCCGCCCAAGCTTACCTTTTGGTTGGCGCGCATCTGCATCACGTCCCGCTCATCAAATTCTGCCTCGCTGATCCCAATCACCTAAAGTAGCTTAGCAAGCCATCAACGGTTTAATACCTCAGGCAGGTTTTTGGAAAACGACACCTGTTTCTTGAAGGCGACCGGCTGAGATGGGTCGTAGCCCGCCTCAAGGTTGGTACCGGCCGAGGTATAACTCCTAGCTTCGGTGGACGAGCCCATGCCGTTCTTAAAGTCGAGGTTAGGATGGACATCGGTGTGGAATACCTTTAAGGGGTCGTGATCAAAGTCGTACTCGGATGCGGCCTGAAGCCACTGCTGAACGTGCTCGTGAGGCGAGGCTGATTCGGTGAGGGCTAATGCCTGAACTTTCTGTGTGAGTTGGCCACCCTGGCGCGTCTCTAGCGGGTACAGCTCATGACCGACCGGCGGTTTGGCCTAAAGGTAGCTCGATCGTAAACGTGTAAAACGTCACAAAATACCTCGGTGGAGGGCGGCGGAGGGTCGTCGGACGAGGAGTCTCGGTCCTTCTTAATGGGTGATTGCAAGTCGAACTTGCTCTTGAGCGCGTTAATAGCGTTGTTGAGGTTGAAGCGTTTGCCAAAAGCCAAAACGCCAATATCCTTTAGGGAGTTGAGATCCAGTTTTACGAGAATGTCGCCAGTGATCTCGTGCTCCAAGAACAGACCCGCGACTGATTCAAACCCAACCTGGCGTAGCCACTCGACCACTTGGACCTTGGTCCACAGTGTGGGGTGGGGCAGCTTGGCGCTACCATCCGCTGACAGCCTTACCGAGTTTCTGAAGGAAGACCTGTTTGGCGTACTTGGCGTGCGGCGTTCTTTGATGGAATCGTTGTGGTTAGCGTTGTGCTGTGGGAGGCCAGAACCGGGGTCCGAGGAGGAGAAGGCTGGTGTGAGGGTAGAGTACCCCTCCTTTAGTACGGATTCGCCTTTGGTGTCCGACGCCGTCTCGGAGCCCTCAGTACTTGAGGTGGCATCCGAGTCCGTTCCATCGGGGTAGGACACGGGCGGCATCAAAGGGTCGCTAAGCCTCCCGCCAAGGGTGATGGAAGCTTGAGAAGGTTCGCCTTCCGCTTGAGTTTGGTTTTTATCCTGAGCACCTACCCCATCAGCTATAGACGGACCCACCCACTTACCCTCTCCCAGCAGGTTAGCGTACCGACCGGGAAGGTTATTGGAGGGTTGGGGGTTTACGGTGGAAATAAAATCTTATCGGGAATAGCCCAACCTCCCCCTCGAATTCCTCCCTTAACATCCAAGTTAGCAGTGCAGACGAGAATAGCGCGCAAAAGAAGCTACCTGCCACCACCCGTCGTTATAGAGCTCGTCCTTCTCAATAACGAGAATCGCCTCGCCAGCCACCAGTGATATCTCATCCTCAACGCTAGCCTCAAAGTTGTGGATCGCGTAAACAACTTCCCCCTCCATTGGGTTTCGATTGTACGATCAAAAGGCACTCCAGACGATCTCTACAAAGAATAGGTGGATTCCGCCTAACAATGACTTTTGGGGTTCAGGCGTAAGCTTATAAAATTGGGGTCAGCTTAACGGCAAAATAAAAATGTCAAAGGACTAATTTGCAACTCTAAGTAAAGTACAATGGGTTTCTAATTTGATTATAGGTACGTGAGAAGTATAAAGTAAAAAGTATGCAAAGTACGTGAGAGGCACAAAGCGAAAAGTATGCAAAGTATTTGGGAAATATAAAGTGAAAAGTGCAATAAAATTCAGGAAATACCTTTGGCTCAATCCAAAAAAAACAACTTTCAGGTGAATATGTTTGGGGTAAAGCAACAGCAAGTGAAAATGGGTAGGTTCAATAAAGTAGGACTCTTGGTTTAGGAAACTGGTTGGTTGGTTGTAAAAACACACTGGGCGCAAGTTAAACTTAGGACAGCTTTAGCCGATTCAGTTGGTGAATGGGCTAAAGCTGTCACATTTAATTGTCACCTAATCAGCTTATCCGACAGTTGGTAAATTAAGCGCCACCCTTATTGGACATTACCCTATGACATCAAACCAATGCTTAATCCAAGTAAACGCCACTTAAACTTTAACCCCAAGTTTCCACACTAGAACCTCTCAAATTCATCAATACGCAAATTAGGTTGATTTAACACCATAAATTATCCGAAGCTTGAATTCAAGGATCAACTCAAAAAGGTGATGAATGAATTAAACTTCGGCCCAACGTTTTCTCAGCCTAATAAAGGATTCCATATTTCACGATTGAATTCAGGATGCGATTTTCCATTATTTCTGTTCTGCCAAGTTGATCAAAAAAATTTTAGGAAAAAAGGACCTCCTTTAAAAAAAGCTCTAAAAGGTATGAAATAATCAAGCAATTAAGCCTACTCAATAAAACCCTTTTTGAAGTCAGCACCATATTTTAAACTGAATTATAGAATTTTGCTCATAAATACAAATTAAATCTTATGTCTGGATTGTGTCCAAGTGTAAACTATAAGCAACTTAGAATAAATAGTACTGAGTATATAAATTATAAAGAACTATTAGATCTGTTAAAATATGGTGCCGACTTCAAAAAGGGTTTTATTGAGTAGGATTAATTTTTGATTGTTTCATACTTTTTGTTCCTTTTTCCCAAAAAATTTTCAAGAAGGTTCTTTTTTCCCAAAAAAAACTTTACTCCCAGCTCTTTTCCCCTCAAAAAACTAATGTATTTTTTAAAGTGGCTCTTTTTCCTACTCTTATTAAATATTACTATCT
Organism: Massospora cicadina; assembly: GCA_022478985.1. NCBI lineage: Eukaryota > Fungi > Entomophthoromycota > Entomophthoromycetes > Entomophthorales > Entomophthoraceae > Massospora > Massospora cicadina. The sequence continues at coordinate 46,012 of JAKSZP010007933.1, forward strand.
CTATATATTATTTTTGCCCCTTACTATTTCTCTATAAAATTAAAACTTATTGTATATCTATTATATATAGTATCTTATAAACAAATATACTAATAATTCATTTTATTAAATTTAGTTGATTTTTTAGTTAAATTATACTAAATTTACTGACCACCATCTACAATACTTCATTTTATCAAATTTAGATGATTTTATTGGTCAACATATGCTGAATTTACTGATTGCTATCTACAATAATTCATTTTATTAGATTTGGTTGCTTTTATTAGTCAATCTATGTAAATTTATTAATTGCTATCTAAAATAATTTATTTTATCAAATTTAGATGAGTTTATTGGTCAACTTATGCAAAAACGGTAGCCATCTATAATGATTTAAGCTTGTCCCGCTATAAGCTCACACTAATGAATTTTGAATATACCCCCAGCCATAGGACATATCAAACGTGCAACGAAGCTATCGCTTCACCGATTCCGGAATAATGTTTATCCGGTGTTGTATTAGTCCCAAAGTATCCATCGCTTCCGAGCCCATTTTGATATATTTACAAAATTAATGAGCAGATACTTGCCCAATACTTACAAAAGTAAAATGGGACCTAAGTTGGAGTATCCTATTTTTGGAGAAGATGATAATCCAAATCAGTCCAGTATTTTCAGAGTTATGCGCAAACAAACAGAAAAAAGCAAAAAAAATATACATACAGGTCGAATTGAGAACCTTCTCCTTTTTCAAAGTCGGTTAAAAAGTAAATAACGCAGGCTGATAAATGTTTGGTCCATGTGGTTTCTGTTTTGAGACTGTAAATGACTAACTAGTTAAAAAATGGAGAATCGGGGCATCGATCCCCGTGCCTCTCGCATGCTAAGCGAGCGCTCTACCATTTGAGCTAATTCCCCATAACAAGACAAAAAATAATTTATATTAATAATTTAACTTTTATTTCCATCTATTAAAACCATCTAGTAATTTTTGTCATTAGAAAGCCTTTCAAAAGTTAAAAAAACTCATTTTATAATTTTTGTGGAACTATGTTATATATATTTTTTAGTTTTATATTATATCACGTATTCTCTAAATAATCTTATAGTGCATATACTTATAGTATTTTTTGATAGTGAGACTATATAGCCCCATTTAAAAAGCAAAATATAGAATTACAAAAATGATGCTGTAAATCTATTATACCAAGAAAGAAAATCTAAGTAAACAAAGGATTGAAATTTTAAATAAGGTATATCCACTAAATAATGTATTTAAAAAACATAAAAGATAGATAACCAAATTATTGTCAAAAACTACAGCTGTAACATTACCTCAAAGCTCAAATTTGGATATCTGATATGTATACTGATGTAATGATACATAAGATATTGATATTATATTGTTAAAAAATATAGAATGATGAACTGATAAGATTAGTGTTTGTTAATAATGCATACTATATATATGGATGTTGGTATATATATGTGTTTGAGATTTATAGACTCCGACACCGTTTGACAATCACCATGAAAGTTGGCACATAAGTATTTTTTTATGGGGAAGGTTTTTATGCTGTCCACCTTTTTGTACCTTATATGTTATAAAATAAAGAATTACTATTCAATTTTAGATAACAGTTTATATATTCTAATAGATGGTCGTCAATAAGTTTGGGGGTAATCAAACCTATCAGATCAGCCAAAAACTACTAACCATTCGCCCAAAACCAATTGAACCTATTGAATCAACCTAAAACCACTAACTGCTTGGCAAAACGATTTAAACTATCCAATTAACCAATCATTTACTACTTATTAAAACAATTAACTTGTAGAACATAAAATAAAAATATTATTTATTTTTGCTTTAAAAATATAGCAATTTCATAATTTATATTATGATTTATTATTCACTTCTTTAGAATCATATAGTTAATTACAGAACAAAGGAAGTATGACAGGGGTAGGACCACCTAGTGCTAAAAAAGGAAGTATGACAGGGGTATTAGTATTATCTTTTATAGCTGTGTATTTTTTACAAGCTTTCCATAAAGCTAATTTAATATATATATATATTGTAGTTTCTACTATTAAATATATCTAAGATAAACAATGGAAGGGGTATGTTAAATTTTGGCTTTATTCTGATGGCTGGTTCTTCTCTGGTGGTAGGGTAAAGTTTTGGGCATCTATTGTATGGGGACAATAGATCAGACAGTGACTATAAGTTAAGATATAACTCCTTGGTAGCACTCAAATTGTATACTCTGTCATTTACTTGGATGATGGCATGCTGCCCTGATCTTACTGATACCAAGTAAATACCAACTAATACAAATTAAAGTACTAAACGCAAAAAGTTTATAAGTTAAATTATAAACAAGTTGTAGTAGTTGAATATATTTTATTAGCATCAACTTAAGGGTAATTTATAGGGTTCAATATTTACCATATCTTACCCATGATATCTCATTTTCAATGGCACTTGACAACATAAGATATTTATAATAACATCTACAAATACTTCAACTCAGGGTATCATGCTCAGCCTCAGGGTTGGTGTAAATATTGTCATCCTTCTCAATATGGCATTTCAGATGCATCTGCAAATAGCTGAACCAATTCTCTTTCACATGTAATTGGCAGCACATACCAAGGTGATTTGTATCACTAATTAGTAATTAATTTGATCAAAAACTTGACCAACATTAAAAAATAATTTTAACATAGACCAACAAAGCCCACGTGCCTGAGTCATTAAGTTAAAACTTAATTTAAGTCTGACCTAACCAACAAAGCCCTCAAGCCCATGTCATCATAGTTAAATATTATTAAGTGAAATTGCTAGGCCACAGATCCTAAGCTTTGCATAAGCTTAGAATATACCTGATCCATAATTGCTGATATCTGATATGATCCATAATAAGTTTTAAGCATGCTAAAATTATTATATCCCTATCAAATATCCAATGATTAGGTCCAGTCAATTACTTAACACTTCCCCCACCTTGACTGGATATAAGCGGTGGTACCCTTCTTATTGGGTCTCAATATCTAACTTTTTGCATTCCTCAAAGTACAAATATTTTCTCAATAACCTTTCCTAAGCTGATAAGGCCAGCGTGCCTGGTGCCAAGATTTCTTGGGTTTGGCATATCTCCATCAGGGTCTAGATAGTCAGGACTTATATAAAATCCGCATCTCTCCAATTCTATTGCTAGCTTCTCCAGTTTGATTGTACTCTCCTCCCCCTACTGAAGAAGGGTACCTAGTTCTAATGCCAGTGAGGCATCAAATCTATGAAATAAACTCTACAGCTTGCAATTATTATTATTATTTTTTTATTATTAAATATTTATATTTATTATATCCAAATATTTAATTAATCTAATATTTTTTTTTCTTTTTCTTTTTCTTTTTTCTTTTTTGTATTGTTATTCTTTATGATATGGATGAAGAAACTTAGTGTGTACTCAATTCACAATCCAGCTGCCTTGATCCTTAATGGTATATACATCTTCAGATGATTTCTCCAATATAATAAATGGACCCTTCCAAAGCAAGGCTAGCTTGTGCATGCAGCCTGCGCTATGAGTGTCACAATATACTACTAAATTTTTTTCCTTGAACTTAGTCACCATAGCTTGTTTAGCATTGTTGTAGCTCTTCTGAATAGTTTTTTGACTAATTACATTTTGATAAGCTTCATATTGCAGCTTGATTAGAGTCTTTTCTAGTTGCTCAACATAGTTATTTGGGTTAATTATGTTGGTTAAACTGAGTACTGAATATAATAATGGAGGCAGAGCGGGCTGTCTACCATACAAAAGTCAAAATGGAGAGTGGCCTGTGTTGCTGTGGTGTCTAATATTGTACGCAAACACAGTTGCACTAATTGATGTTGTTCATTGCAAAGGTGCCAAGGCTGCATTTTTGCATAAAATGCCAACTAAAGTGCCATTCACTTGCTCTATCATACCATTAGTCTCAGGATGATATGGTGTTGACAATACTCCTTTGATAGACATCAACTCATTTAGCCATTGTACCATTTGGGCAGTAAAATTTGTGCCATTGTCCATCAAGATCTTCTGGGGCATCTGTGCTTATAAATAATATTATCCATAATGAACTTGGCAGTAGTTAGGGCCCTGACGTCTCTAATTGCTTTTTCTTCCACCCATTTTGTCAGATGGTCAATAGCAACAATTATGTATTTGTTGCCTAGGCTACTCACAGGCAAAGGGCCAATTACATCAATTGACACAGTATGCCAGGCCCAGTCAGGTTTGATCAAATGATATTTCATATATGACTTAATAGGTTTTGCAATTTGGCATGAATGACATTTCTTGAGCATATCTTGGATATTGGATTGCATGAAATCCCAATAATAACTGGATCGAATTAGTTCTAGAATCTTAGTCATTACCCCATGTCTGATGGCCTTGTGTGCTTGTGTAATAATCTCCATTCAGTTGGAAGGTTTTGGAAAGATTTGACGTTGTCCATTGGGCTTAAGCTTGTATAGAACTCCATTTTGATATTTGGTGTCAATTAATGCTTTTTCAATCACTTTTTGAACTTCAGGTGGCTCATCTCCATACTTTTGGTTAATCATTTTTTCATGAAGCTCATCAGCCAAACTGCTCAGGACAGCTACAATAGGAAGTCACAATAGTCCATCTGCATTTTGATGGGCCACTCCAGCTCTATAAATAATTTTATAATTGTACACTTGTAATTTCAGAGCCCAGTGGGCTAACCATCCTCGTTTCCAGCAAGGTGATGTGAGATGCAAACCCACATTGCTAAGGAACTAGCTGTTAATAAAAAAGGTAAGAAGACACCTCAAATGGTGCCTGTGCCAATGGTACCCCAGGCAAGGGTGTAGAACGCAAAATATAAGATCAGGTATGTTAGGAACATAACAGCTTGAGTGGACCCCAGAGGGGAGTACATAATCAAGTGTAGTTTGTCATCCGTGAGCTTGGGTGCCTTGATCTGGAGGGGACCTGGGCGGCCCAAGGGAGCACCTGGGATTTTGGTGTATTGCAATAGAAGGTAGTGGCCCACATAGTTGGAGACCTCCACAAAGAGGTCTGCCACCAAGTTAGCCCAAGGAACCATAAGTTAAACATAAAAAATGGGTATTTTATTTAAAGGAAAGTCAATCAAAAAGGAGTGTTGATCACAAAAACATATTTAAAATGAACTGGGGAAATTTGGGTTCTGAGGAAATGCACCCAAGCCTTGACACTATAATAAACAGATGCTTCCGTCCATTTTGGTAAAATACACCAAAAGTGCCTTCACTTGAGTAATTGATTGAAGCCTTATTTTACCTGAAGTCAAAATTTTATAGCTGGAGTGGGACTCGAACCCTTGCTCTCCAACCAAGTGAATTAAACCATTATCATTTAAAATGTAAATCATCCGTTTTAGGGCCTGAGCTGAGATAAGAGGCTGGGCGTTTTGCACCCCATTAGTCTCAACCTGGGCATGCTTGGCTTGCACCCAGCGTTGATCTAAGGTGTGCTTTAAATCAGGAAGAGCCTGAAGCTTCATCTTCTGGGCCTCCTGTCACCCAGCCTTATCCCTAGTATCAGTGCCTACTATTATGTCATCCAACCATGACATTACCCTCTCCTCCTTCTTGGGCTCCACCCCCTCCAGGGGCATTTGCTAAGGAGAAGTTCTTATGTGCTGGTGGCAACTTCATAGCAGCAACAGCTGGCTTTGGCTGAGATCCTGCAGCCTCAGGGAAATGATTATGAAATGATTCAATCAGGTCTTGGGCATGTACACAATCCCATGCTGGCACCCAGCTGTTCTCTGCTGCATCAAACCCTTTTCTAAGATAACAAGTACTCAAGGCATCGCTTAACCTGGTGGGAGGCTACTATCTCCTCCACTTCCCATTCTGTTTCCCCATCCACAAGATAAGCCTCAGGGGTCACAGGAGGAGGGCCCTCAAACAAGGTCAACTTGTTTTCATAAAAGATGAAGAAGATCTGAAATGCTGAGGGAAGATCCAACTGGTATGAGGCATGTCCCACCTTTCTAACTACCCAGTAAGGACCAATCCTCTTTGGACCCAGTTTTTTGCATGGCTGCTTGATAGGGATGTTGCGAGCATCAAGCATCATGAGATCCCCTTCCTTGTATGCTGGACCCACTCGGCGCTTTCCATCAGCATTCTCCTTATAAACCAGAAAAGCCGCCTCCAAACTTGTGGACACCCCTTGATGGACCTTCTTGAGAGTCTTAGCAAAGTCCAGCACCACTTCCACTTTGGAACCACAGCTGGGCTCCATGTTAAACGAAGGGTTAAAGCTGTGGTTAGCAAAAAAGGTGAACAACTGATTGATGAATGCAAAGTGTTGTTGTAACTAAAATGGGGCCATGGGAAGGTGAGGAACCCAATCTGAATGGTCTGCGGTGGTGTAACAACGCAGAAATTGTTCCAAGCACTGATTCACTCGCTCAGTCTGCCCATCTGATTGGGGGCAATAAGCAGTTGAATGGCAGGGGTGGATCTGAAGAGTCTTACACAACTCTTCCCAAAAGATGGAGGAGAACTGGGGTTCCCGGTCACTAATGATTTCTTGAGGAACCCCATGAAGCGCAAATACATGGGCAACGAAGAGCCTGGCCATTTCAGCAGCAGTTATAGTTGTTCTGCAAGGAATAAAGTGGGCGAACTTTGTAAAGTGGTCCACCATCACCATGATTGCATCATACCCATCTGAAACGGGTAACTCCACAATGAAATCCACTGATAAGGAAGTCCAGGGCCCTTCAGCCTTTTGGACTGGTACCAGCAACCCTGCTAAAGGTTGCCGATTGGGTTTCATCTGATTGCAGATCAGGCACTCTTTACAGTACCGCCCTACCTGAACAGGCAAGCCCTTCCAATTGTAAGTGCATCATATCAACTCCAAGGTTTTTGCTTTTCCAGGATGACCAACGGTGATTCCGTCATGATGGTCCTGGATGATCTCCAGGCGCAGTGGTCCATCAGGAACCCATAGGCGTCCCTGAAACCACACCATCTCATCCTTCACGTGATAACCCCTGGATAAGTCCTCCTGATTCAGAGCACTCTTAGTGAGAACAACAGCATATTTGGCTGATAATGGATGAGAAAGAACTACCTTCCTAAACATGCTATATTCTGCTGCATTTTCCAAGGGCATGAGCGCTGGCATATGTACCGTGGACTTAGGAAGTTGAGGCAGAATCATACTCGGGGGAATCATCAACTGAGTGTTGTGAATCTCTACCTCCTTTGGGTTGGGAGCCAAAGCAGGGTTGCGGCTCAAAGCATCTGCCAAACCATTCTCCTTGCCCTTGGTGAACTCATAGGAAAATGTAAATAGGGCAAGGGTCTCATGCCAATGGGTCTGACGTAGTGTTAAAACATGTGGAGCACAGTAGTACAACAGGGCTCAGTGGTCAGTGCATACCCAGAATGGTTGGGAAGAGCCATGTAAGTGGTGCCGCCAATAAATCAGCGCCTCCACCACTGCTAATAACTCCTTGTCATATACAGCGTAGTTTAACTCATGCAGAGACATTTTCCTAGAAAAATATCCCACAGGATGCTCAGACCCATCTTCACCCACCTGTAACAGGGCAGCCGCAATGGCAAAGTTAGAAGCATCTGAGGACACAATGAACTCCTTTGCAGGATCAACATGGCGAAGGATGGATGTGGATAACAAGGTGCACTTCACCGCTTGAAACGCATCCTCCAAAATGGAAGACCACTGAAGCACCTTGGCTCCGCTGGCCTTATATAAGGGGGCTGCCACCTCAGAGAGACTGGGGGTGAACTTCTTGAGGAATGTACACGTCCCCAAAAAGCTCCTCAATTCCTTGACAGAGGTGGGGGTAGGCCATTCACAAATAGCCTTTTCCTTGTCTGGAGTGATCATATGGCCCTGGTAAAAAATGACGTTGCCCAGAAAAGTAACCTGGGACTTGAATAATTTACATTTGCTAAACTTGAGGGTAAGGCAAGCGGCCCTCAATCTCTCTACTATATGTCAAAGGTGAACTGCATGTGACTCATGATCAGGGGAAAACACCAGGATGTCATCCATGTAGGCAACCGCGCATACCCCCAACAAGTCTCCCAACGCAGCATCAATGCGGCGTTGAAAGATGGCAGGGGCATTCTTAAGCCCAAAGGGCATAACCCAGAACTAGAAAATTCCTTTTCTGGTATGGAATGCGGTTAACCATTCCTGGCCCTTCTTTATCCAGATTTGATTGAATGCATTGAGGCAATCCAGCTTGGAGAAGACCTTTGCCTTCTCCACATAGCGCGCAATCTGGGAATCCAAAGGGATGGGATGGAGGTCAGGTACAGTCACATTGTTTAAGTTCCCATAATTGACACATGGACGTAAAGTTCCATCAGCCTTCTCCACAAAGAGCAGTGGGGAGCAAAATCGGGGAGGTACGCTGAAAGACGGCACCTTTAGCCAACTGCTCCTTCACCCATACATCTAAAACCTCTTCCTCCCAGACAGTCAATGGGTATATGGGAGAAGAAATATGCACCAGATCCACAGTAAGTTTAAATTCACAATCAAACTCAGAATGTTCTGGTAGCATACTAGCTGAAGCTGCATCAAAAGAAGACGCCAACTCATCCAAACAGGAAGGTAAGGAAAGTCCCACAGTGGGCTTCAGCAAAGGGGCAACGATATGAACTGGGAACATTGGGCCAATGGGGTAATTTGCCCGGGGCGTTATCCTCAGACAAAGGAACAATCAACTGGTGACCATTTGTTAAAGACAAGGATAGAGTGTTTTCTTTTAAATTTGTTCTGACGTCAAACTTTCGCCACCACTCAACACCCAAAATGATGGGAAACAAGAGGTCTTTGATAGCTTGAAACTGGTCAGACAATAGATAAGAACCTACCTGAAAATTGACTGACTCTATGATGTTCAGTGTGGGAATACCTTGAGATGCTCCACCCCTAACCATACCACCTGGTGAGTAACTCAACTCAAGGTAGTCAGCAAGGTTTTGGTCAATAAAATTATTTGAAGCACCAGTATCCACCAAAATAGTTGTGCTGAATTTTCCATAAGAGGATGTAAGGGTAGCAGTCAACAAGAAGTATCCAGAATGGGATTTATTCAACGCAGAAAACGCCAACAACTCACCAGAAAATTCTTCCTCTGGCTTGAACAAGCCATCAGGGTATGTTTTGGAATCATAGAAGGGGGAAGGATAGTGGGCCACTCTTACTACTGAGGCCACATATCCCACCACACCTTCTGCAGGGGCATACACATCTTTATATTTATAACGAAGTTCCTTTTCCACTTCCTGAGAGACCCTAATCATGGTAGGGGTCAAACGAGGGTTTTCAGGAGTAATTTGATATACTGCAATGGAGTCCTCATCCAGACCATAAGAGCAAATAAACGGTTTGGTTTGGGATAAATCGTTTGCATTATAAAACGCGTTTTCTGGTTCTAACAAACCCATACTTACTCTGAGGGTTTGGGGTGCATCACTATCCAAGGCCATCACCCCCAAGCCTAGAGCTGATGCCTCAGCATGCTCCTCATAAATGTGTTGGGAAGAGAAAATGATAACGAAATCCTTTTTTTGCCAAATTCGGATTCAGACCCTCCAATGTTCCCAATTTCCACTGAGATGGGGAGGAAATCAGTGGGAAGCATCTCACGTTTCAAGGAAAAATCACTAGTTGTGGAAGCGCTATTTATAGGGATGACCATGGGTGACATCATCGCGGCAGAATCATCTGAAACCTTTACTTCCTTCTTGGGGCTAGACCCCTGTACAGTTCTGAATTTAGAAGGAGTCAAAGGATTAGAAGGATAAGATTTTTTCATTTTAAGAAGCACGCGCAACTTTTTGGTTCCCATATTTATATGGTTCAATCTGATGACAGCCCAATTACCTAGCCCCTTCTGGGTTGGGGTGGGGAAACTACCCAAAAGGGCTTTGAGAAGATGATTGAAAAGTCTGAGACCACCAGGTGCGAGCAAGAAGGGTGGACACTTCCCAATTGGTAGTTGCAAAAATAACGCCAAGATGTATTAATACAAAACCTAACAAGAAAACTGTGGTGAGCACCATCATGGCAGTGATAAATGGCCAGCACACCCAATTTACTAATATTGGAAGTCCCACACGGATAATTTGTATGCTCATATAATAGAAGGGTTGATTGACTAATGTCAAGAGATTGTCTATAACTCTCTCGTTCCCAGCAAGGTGATGTGGGATGCAAACCCACATTGCTAAGGAACTAGCTGTTAATAAAAAAGGGTAAGAAGACACCTCAAATGGTGCCTGTGCCAATGGTACCCCAGGCAAGGGTGTAGAACGCAAAATATAAGATCAGGTATGTTAGGAACATAACAGCTTGAGTGGACCCCAGAGGGGAGTACATAATCAAGTGTAGTTTGGCATCCGTGAGCTTGGGTGCCTCAATCTGGAGGGGACCTGGGTGGCCCAAGGGAGCACCTGGGATTTTGGTGTATTGCGATAGAAGGTAGTGGCCCACATAGTTGGAGACCTCCACAAAGAGGTCTGCCACCAAGTTAGCCCAAGGAACCATAAGTTAAACATAAAAAATGGGTATTTTATTTAAAGGAAAGTCAATCAAAAAGGAGTGTTGATCACAAAAACATATTTAAAATGAACTGGGGAAATTTGGGTTCTGCGGAAATGCACCCAAGCCTTGACACTATAATAAACAGATGCTTCCGTCCATTTTGGTAAAATACACCAAAAGTGCCTTCACTTGAGTAATTGATTGAAGCCTTATTTTACCTGAAGTCAAAATTTCATAGCTGGAGTGGGACTCAAACCCTTGCTCTCCAACCAAGTGAATTGAATCATTATCATTTAAAATGTAAATCGTCCGTTTTAGGGCCTGAGCTGAGATAAGAGGCTGGGCGTTTTGCACCCCATTAGTATCAACCTGGGCATGCTTGGCTTGCACCCAGCGTTGATCTAAGGTGTGCTTTAGGTCAGGAAGAGCCTGAATCTTCATCTTCTTGGCCTCCTGTCACCCAGCCTTATCCCTAGCATCAGTGCCTACTATTATGTCATCCAACCATGACAGATGACAGTCAGACATTCTCTTTCAGTCACCGTATAATTATGCTCATGTTTATTCAGTGTCCTGCTGCAATAAGCAACCTGATTCTCCTCGCCATCATCCCCAATCTGTGATAGCACACCACCAATTGCTGTCAATGAGGCATTGGTTTGTATGATAAAAGGCTTGCTGAAATTGGGATATCAGAGGATAGGCGCCAAGCTCATTTTGTTTTTCAAAGCCTCAAAGGCTTGTTGGTATTCCTCTGCCCAGCAAAAACAAACTCCTCCTTGTAGTAAGTGGAATAGAGGCTTGGCAATCTTTGTAAACCCTTCCACAAATCTTCAATAGTATCCTACCATGCCTAAGAACACTTGAACATCTCTCATACTTGTTGGAGGTTGCATATTGTTAATCTTCTCCACCTTTTGAGGCTGAGGCCGCAAGACCTTGGAATCAATGAAAAACCTGAGGTATTCCAATTGTTCTTTACTAAAATTGGCATTTTCTAGGTTTTATCTTCAGATTAGCCTTCAACAGCTGTTTGAACACTTATTCAAGGTGCTCCAGATGTTCATAAAATGTTTGCGAAAAGACATTGATGTCATCCAGGTACACTAGAACACAGGACAATTTAAGGTCCCCCAAAATTATGTCCATTGTGCACTGAAAGGTTGCCGGTGCATTACACAGCCCCTGTGGCATGTGTGTCAGTTGAAAAAGCCCTTGAGCAGCAATCATCGCACACTTTTCCTGCTCCTCTGGTGGCAGCTCAATTTGCCAATGTCGCGATTTTGATATGACTGGACAATAGTCTTGGGACAGCTGGATGGAAACCGCCGAACACAGTATCAGTTACAAATATTTGAGTGCCTTGAGATGAGGCAATATTGGGATATAACGAGTCTTATTGAATATAATGAGTTTATTGGATTGCCTCTATATATGGTGATAAGGTGATAAGGCAATGTTGATGTTCAACAAATATTAAGTAAATCACCTACAAATAGGGTGACAGCGGATTTAGAATAATAAGCCAAATTTGAGGAAAATTGGCGGAATAGAATAACCCAAGCAATGAGAAATAGTATTGCCTGAAGCTGATGTATATAAGTGAAATGGGCGATTAAGAGTGGTTAGGTTTTTTAGTGCAGACAAGATGGGACAGCAAGGACGCTGTATTTATAAAAATAAATAAAAAGAACCGTTTGAGGCAATTGCTCCTATTTTTAATATATTTCTAAGTGTGTCTGAAGGACCAACAATTTCCACATTGTCCATCCATTGCTCAGAGGGCTCGACCTGTGAAAATAGCCCAACAGATCCTAGCAATACCATTCAAATTTACAACAGTGGTGCTCATTACAGGGGGCCCATTGATCAACCACCCAACACTCTGGAACTCCAGTCGCCAATTATGCCTTACCCAAGTCATGTCATTGGGGAGTCCTCCCAAAACTCCATATCTGCTTCATATGAGGAAATCAAAGTTACCTTGGACGCAGTACTCAAAAACCAAGCTGAACTCCTTTGAGAATGCAACGCAGTCATGCATCAACTTGATAGTCATTTAGTTAAATAAGAATCTTGGGACAACAAAACAAAGAACTTAATGAACAACTAAATGATACCACACAGCAGTTGCAAGCTGCAGAACAAAGATTCTCTACTCCTTCTCAGTCATTGCGCTGGGAGTATGATGACTATCAAGAAGAAGCATCCTATGTAGGAGAAAACAGCGCTGGTCATAGCTACGACCTTCATGATACTAGCACCAGATATTCATATGAGTTGGAACACCACTTACCTCCAGTAATGGCTGTACCACCTACAACTGATGGTCAAGCTACCCACGAAGCAACAAATATCCCCACTTTTGCTAATCCTGCTCCTCATTGTGAGTCTACTTTTGGGTCTCGTTCCATTCCTCCATGAAGACCTAACAACCACAAATGAAAAGAGGAAATTAATATCAAAAAGATACCCCCATTTGATCACAATGGGAACATCCATGGGTTCTTTAAACAATTTGAGTTTGTTGCAGAAGGAGCCTCTGATAAACGAAAGGTTAAGCTGCTAATATCTGCCCTGGATGTAGGAAGCGCCAATCAGGTCACCTGTTACCTCCATAATAGCTCCATCTCCTATAAGGATGTAAAGGACACTGTGCTCCACTTGTTTGGAGGAAACTCAAAAATGTTGCAACAGAAAGCGAAATTTTTATAATTGGGTTCCGTCAAAATGAGACACTCATTGAGTTTGCTGATTGTTTCACCACAGAGCCCATGTACTGATTGGAGTTGGGTACTTAGCAGAAGCCGACGTGTGCATTGCCATGTCTGCCGCAGTGAAGCCATATCATGAACTTTCTAATGTTATTTTGCCACTTTTGGATGATGATGTACCTCTGCTTAAAATTGTACAGTTTCTACAATGGGTATCCCCTAGCTTTTTGCCACCAAATTTGGATCATAAAACTACCACTGCCCTGGCACTCTCTTATTCCAGAGAATACTATCAGCTGCCTCCAGCTTTGTTTAGTAATCCTCAGCCTTACTATAACTCTGCTCCTCATCCTTGGCCAAATTATAATCAACAGTATGATCAGCATCAATGGGCTGGCCATGACAACTGCCAGCAACCCAGTTATTAATATGGACCCAATTATGCTGACCGTCAACAAACGGTTTACCAACCAGGAACTGGGTATACTGAATGACCCCAACCCTTCCAATCTGGACCCACTTATGATAGCTCAGGATGTGGTTCTTATGGGGTTAACTGCTACAAATGCAGTCACCCTGGTCATTTGGCAAAGTTCTGCCACAATTGCTGCATGAATTATGTACAACAAGACCAATACTATCAGGGAAAATATGGAGTGGAGTAGAGATGGGACCCTTTACCTCCACAATACCCACTCAACACATCCCCAAATCAATAGTAGTATACCCTGCAAAAATTCCTCAGTACAATGATGGAATTCTATACCAACAGCCAGTTGGAGGGTAAACGTAGTAACCCAAGCTCAAGCTAAAACGGTGGCAGAAGAAGATTCCTTTGAACAAACAAAGCCTTATGCCTATCAAATGCTTGATCAAGTGTCCTCAGATCAACTTGATCCTGCCGTGGATGCGCCAACTCTGAAAGGTGTAAACGTTGCCCTTCCAGTAGATGCCATTGTCAGAGAATACCCACAAGTCAGAGAGGGGACTAAGAATTTTCTTGGGAAAAGAGAGCCCATAAATGTTCACATATTAAACAGCCAATATTCTTCTTATTCTGAGTGTACCTACTGTGATATTTTTGTTGTGAAAATAGAGTTCGCGCTATAATTGGTATTGGTGCTCCAGTCAATATAGTTTCCACTAAGTTAATGCAAAAATTAACGCTGAAACCTGATGTAGACCATCGCATGGTTTACAGAACTGCTGGATCTGTAAGAACTGTCTCTGAGGGAGCTTACAGTGCGCTGCCTCTGAGATTTGAGTCCATTGTCATTGTGGCTCCAGCAATTGTGTTACCAAATGAACACTATGACATATTAATAGGGACCACTTTTATGCGTCATTTTGGGGCTATCATTGTTATGATTGAGGAGGCCCTCGACATCCTGGGCCAGCGGATCCCAATTTATTTTACTAATAGGGGAGTACCAAAAGACCCAGTGCATACAAGTCATATCAACCTCGCCTATTGTGACAAAGTATGGCCTGTTTGCTACCATTGACTGAAGCGCAAAACTCAGGCCCTTCCTCAGCAGATCTATGAATATCAAGGGATACCTCTTTGAGCGGCAGGGCCCATATCCATCCCTTCTGGCCATCAAGTCTTAGTGAACACTGAGCTAGAAGTGAAAGTGCTGAGTGGGTTATACAGGGAAGATATTGGGCTCTATCATCAAACACGGTTTGAGCTGCATGTAGCTCCAGGAATTATCCTCCCAGGACATGGGGAGATAAAGGTTTTGGTAGCCAACCTACAGAGTGAACCAATGCAAATCCGCCGCCACCAAACTATAGCGTATCTACATCTGGTTCCTATAGAAGAGGTCCTCCAGGTTCATGATATTGGATCATTGGATGAATTTGGACTACCACTTGAACCATTGGTCAATGTACTTTTGGTGGTACCGTGGAGTAATTTAACAGGATTAATGGATGAATAGAAAGATCAAGCAATGGCTTTATTTCAGAAATATAAGGGGATTTTCACTGTTGACAATCACAATTTAGGGTGTGCTTGGGGGGTCCATCAATTGGACACCGGTAATCATCCTCCAATAAGGTCTTGGCCGATCTGCCACTCTCAAGCAGCGGAAGATGTGGTTACTGAAGAAATTGACAAGTTATTACAACAAGGGATTCTTGAGCCATCCAAGAGCCCTGGGCTTCGCCTGTTCTGATAGTAAAAAAGAAGGATGGCACCAACTGGGTAGTAATAGACTATCAGAAACTCAACAGTATTACAAAGAAGGAGGTGTACCCCTTGCCAAGAATTGATGACGTCCTGGACTGATTAGGGGGTTCCCTCTACTTTTCTGCAATGGACTTAATATCAGGCTACTGGCAAATCAAGTTACCCTTGGCGGAACAGGAAAAATGTGCTGTGATCACCTCTAAAGGCCTTTTTCAACTGACACGGATGCCTCAAGGACTGTGTAACGCTCCTGCTACATTTCAGTGAGCCATGGGCACTATTCTTGGCGACCTGTAACTGTCATGAATCCTAGTATACCTCAATGATATTAATGTTTTCTCTCGGACCTTTTCAGAGCACCTAGACCACCTTGAAGCAGTACTCCACCGGCTGGCTGAGGCAAACATTAAAATTAAACCCCAAAAGTGCTTTTTCAAAGATCAGCTAGAATACCTGGGGTTTGTGGTAGACTCAACTGGGCTGTGGCCACAACCAGCTAAGGTGGAGGCCATCAGTTAAATGGCTACCCCTAATAGTAAGTGTGACATACAGGTATTTCTGGGGATGGTCAGTTACTACTGACGCTTTATCCCTAATTTTAGCTGTATTGGGGGCCCACTATTTGAGCTGTTAAAAAAGGACGCTGTGTTCAAGTGGATGGAACATCATCAGTACGCTTTCAATGCACTCCATATGGCGTTGAGCAGCGCACTGGTGTTGCAATATCCAAACTTTGACTGGGAGTTTATCGTTCAGACAGACGCGTCCCTTTCCACTGTTGGGGAAGTACTTTCTCAGAAAGATGATGAGGGAGAAAAACATCCCGTTGCATTCTGTAGTCATAGTCTGAACTGTCATGAGCGTAACTATACTTTGACCGAGTGAGAGTGCATAGCAGTAATCTATGCATATAAACAATTTAGAGTCTATCTGCATGAGGTAAAGTTTAAAGTTGTAACCAATCACGCATCATTACGCTGGTTGCAGAATATCAAACCTCCAGAAGGATGGTTGGCTTGATGGGCTCTCAAGTTACAGGCTAATGATTTTGAGATTCTCCATTGGCTGAGAGTGAAGCATCAGAATGTGGACTGTTTATCTCAGTTACCAACCATTGTGGTGACAGCGGATCTTAGTGATGTGATGTATGATAAGTTGCTCAGCAGAAAATATGATGACAAACTGCCTCAAGTAATCAAAATGTTAAATGAATTGTGCTTGAATACCTTCCAACGGAATTGAGAACTGTACAAATGAATCAGCGATTCTACAGTGAATTTCCCATGACCCTCCACATGGCTGGGAATTATTATGAGTGCTCACAGGGCAGTTGGGCATGGTGCATGCATAAAACTATGAAGTTGTTACGCCCACAGCACTATTGGGAAAGTATGAGTTTTGATGTGCTCAAAACAATTTCCTGTTAACCATCTAGTACTAAAAAACAATTTCCTGTTGCCATCAGTGCTAAGTGGAGAAGCCATTCTGTTGTACAATGTCATATCAGTTAGTGAAACCACATTTCGCTTGGCATATGGTCTCCCTAGATGTCATTGGGCCCTTGCCAACAGGGGCCAACCGTTGTAAGTGTATTCTAGTGGCTATCGACCACTTAACCCAGTGGGTCAAAGCAAGGGTGATATGAGATCTGGGGGCCATTACGGTGGCTAAATTTGTGCTAGAATGAATTATTCAGCGGCACAGTTGCCCTCAGTTTGTTCTCACTGATAATGGCACCAACTTCACCTTGCACATACTTCCTAAATTGAATGAGCTTATGGGGATCCATGGAGTTCTGATGACCCCATACCACCCCAAGTCCAATGGAATGGTCAAACGAGTGAATGGAACTCTGGTGAACATACTCTGAAAATTAGTAACAGATCGCCCTTCTGATTGGAGCTCCCTCCTTTCCACCGCCATGTTCACATATAACATTAGTTACCATTCTGCCACGAGAAAGAGTCCTTCCAATTATTATATGGCTGACACCCAGCTCTTCTGGTGTTGCTTTATGCATGTGTAGAAGACACTGGCAGATTAGAACCCCACCACTATTTGACTAACCTCGCGAACATTCTGATCAAGCTACAAACTGAAGCATATTCCTTCAGTTTGGCTGAGAAGATTAAGAATCAGGCAACTGATCAGACATGCCATAGTGGATTGGTGTCATTCAAGGAAGGTAATATGGTTCTCTTTCACGATCAGCATGGATTCATCCAGAAGCATAAAATTGCCAGTATTTGGATAGGTCCATTTGAAATAATAGAGAAGACTGGAGTTGATGCGTATACTATTAAGGATCCTATTAGTGGTCAGATTATTGATTGAGTACACATGAAGTTCCTCAGACCTTATAACAATAGGATCCTATCATCCAGTCAAGGAGGGGGTATTGTCGCGATTTTGATATGACTGGATGATAGTCTTGGGACATCTGGGCGGAAACCACTGAACACAGTATCAGTTACAATTGTTCAAGCACCTTGAGATGAGGCGATATTGGGATATAACGAGTCTTATTGGATATAATGAGTTTATTGGATTGCCTCTATATATGGCAATAAGGCAATAAGGCGATGTTGATGTTCAACAAATACAAAGTAAATCGCCTACAAATATGGTGACAGCGGATTAAGAATAATAAGCCAAATTTGAGGAAAATTGGCGGAATAGAATAACCCAAGCAATGAGAAATAGTATTGCCTGAAGCTGATGTATATAAGTGAAATGGGCGATTAAGAGAGGTTAGGTTTTTTAGTGCAGACAAGATGGGACAGCAAGGACGCTGTATTTATAAAAATAAATAAAAAGAACCATTTGAGGCAATTGCTCCTATTTTTAATATATTTCTAAGTGTTTCTGAAGGACCAACAATCTTCACATCATCCGTCTGTTGCTCAGAGGGCTCAACCTGTGCAAATAGCCCAACGGATCCTAGCAATACCATTCAAATTTACAACAGCCTGTATCCTGAGATGAGGTCCATTGTGGTAAAGTACTTCGCCCCTCCCAGACGGTCCAGAGCATCATCAATTCTGGGCAACAGATACAAATATTTTTTTGTAATGGCATTGAGGCATCAATAATCAACCACAACATGATTGCTGCCATCTTTTTTCTTCAATTAAAATGGGGCTGGCCCACGGGCTTTTGGATGGCACTATCATTCCACTTTTCAAAATTTGTCTAGCTCTTCACTGACTATTTTGTCACTAGCCCTGGGGCGCCAAATTGGCCTCATTCTAATAGGCATATGGTCCCCGGTATCAACAAAATGCTGAACTCCTTTTGCACAACCTAAATCTTGGTCATCTTTGGCAAAAATTTTGGAGTATTGTTCAAACAACTCTAGTGCTTCATCCTTCTGTTGTTCTGATAATCTGGTAAAAGATTCTCAAGATATTACAGTATGTGCCCTAAGGGTTTCAGTTGGTAAGCCAAAATTGGATAAGTCACCAAATTTGACAGCTGATATTAACTCATCCCTCAGAAACAGATGCACAAAAGTGACTAATTGATATTTCTTTAACTTAATATTTTGGATGGTCAAATTTTATAGTAAGACATCAATCTCTCCGTGCCCTGGTATAAGTATTCCAGGCGCCACACAAGGTTCCATTTGAGAATGATGCCATGGGGATACAACCTCCCCATACAGTCCTTCTGGAATATCCAATGTGGTCCCAATCCTCATAACCAGTTGATGGCCTGGAGCTATTGTCACATCCTTATTCACATGTAGAGATATTCCTCGATTTTTGTTTATGGCAGTTGGCTTGGGGCGGCTTTGATTCCCCTACTGAATATATCCTACTGGTATTATCCCATCGGCATAAGATATATTGATAAAATTTCTACGATGACTTGTGGGTTTCATATCGTTGCAAGAGTAAAAATTGGAAGTGATTGGCCCAATATTGTCAAGATGGTTTTTTAAAATTGCATGAAATCCCATAGGTCCTTAAAAAACTAGTTCCAATTAATATGTCATAATTGGCATTTGGAAGTACTATAGCCAGTGTGGCTACTACCAAAGCTCCAAATTGCAGTGGCAAAGCGCTGTAAGCTCCTTTACTCTTAGTGCTGTTAAGGCCTGCGGTCCCATATTCTTGATGATGATCAATGTCTGGAGCTATTTTCAATTTCTTAACCAGCTTCGTGGAAACAATATTTATAGGTGCTCCACTATCAACAATAGCTACAACTCTGACCTTGTTGACCAAAATATCCACATAAGTGCACTCAGAGTAGTAAGAATCAATAGAGTTTACTAAGTGAATATGGGAAGAATCAGGGAGTTAAGAGTGTGCTTCAGAGTATTTCTAATACTGGGACATTTATTGATGAATGTGTTGATTGGCATTGCTATATTGTCCCCTTTCAGGCTTGGGGTATCTGCTGCATTGCTCAGCCCATCGGCTGGAATATTATCAAGTATTTGTTGCATATAGTGTCATGGAAATGGCAGAAGAAGTTTAGACCAGCCTGCCAGTCAGGATGCGTG
Source organism: Massospora cicadina (assembly GCA_022478985.1). Taxonomy (NCBI): domain Eukaryota; kingdom Fungi; phylum Entomophthoromycota; class Entomophthoromycetes; order Entomophthorales; family Entomophthoraceae; genus Massospora; species Massospora cicadina. Next base: position 66,028 of record JAKSZP010007933.1, read on the forward strand.
AGCACCCAAAAGGTAAGCCAGAATGCCAAAGGCATTGCCGACCGTACAACTTGATATGGAGCCAGAAAATGTGATACCACAAAGTGGTGGTGCAACAACAAGGTGAGGAGTATCCCAACGACAAACCACACTGAACCCATTCCCAACTCAGTGGTTCTAGCTGCAGGGGGTGGGATTACTGTGATAGTTTTGATGAGATTCTTGGCATGTGAGGATATCTCATTGGGGGCGACAAGGAGATGGATTCTTTCTTTCCATTGATGGATATAGGGCCATAAGATCCCCATGTATTGCTGCCAGAAGTTTGTAAGAATGGAGTTATAGAGCCAAAAATATTGGGCTTGCTGGACCTAATAAGCAATGGAGGGAGCCATAGTGACCAAAAGAATTGGTAAAGCCCACCCGGAGTGCAGGGCGACAGGCCATCAGGGAAATGCCATCTGGGATGCGTTCAGAAAGGAAATAAAAATTTGGTTTTTTTGGTAAAATTTTATTTGGAAAGGAAAGTAAGAAAATTGACCAACAATTTTCTCAGTGCCATGCAACTGATTAAATAGTGGTCAATTGGGTAGTGACAGGATGGGGTCAGGTCCTACAAATTTGACCTAACTGGCAAATTGTTCAGGAATGGGCAGGTTTATTCTTTGGGAACTGACATCGCAAAATTTGGCAGTGGGCCAAGTCTCTGTCAGTTTGACCTCAAATATCTGAACCAGGGCTCAACTACGTTTCTGACGGTTAGTATGATGGCATTTGGCCTGACAAGCGATGGGAATCCCCCAAGGCCATCCCATATAGGGACAGGTCCATTTGGTTGGGAATGGGTTTGGGATGGCCAACCTGCTCGCGCTCAGTCATTTAACCGTTCATTTGGTCAACAGCAGCACATCAGGCGCAATGCCCAAATTACTATCAGAGGGCTTCAAACCCTCATCAATGGCGCCTGATATTTGTTCTACTGGTTTAGTGATCAAATTGGAGCCATCAGGCAATCCAGCCAATATCTCTTCTTCATGCTTTTACAGCCATTTGAATTTCAGCCATCAGCCATATTACCACCCAAATTAGATCTGACTGATTTCAATTTGGTAATCTTGGCACAGATTTCACTGATTCCCCACAACAGTTCTGCTGAGGTGAGTGTGGGTATTGGGGGTGGGATCAAAGTGGAAGGGCTGTCACCCATCGCTCTTCTACTATGTGAGAAAGATCGCCCTGAGTGATGAGAGGTACCACCATCCTCTTCGGTGTCTTTTTATATGGGAATGGGAAGATGACCCGATTTGAGAGCCAAAGGACATTCCCTGAGACTTACATTACCCTTTCCTTTTCCAAAGGAATGGCACCCCCACCGGGAAACTGTGCCAGAGCCATGTTCTTGTGTGCTTTAGGTAACTTGATAGCCATAATTGTTGCAATCTTCTGAAGAGGGCAAGGAGCCTCGGGTGGGATGCATGGAAAGCTTTGACCAGGGCCATGCAATTTGCGCAATCGTGCACCTTAACCCAACTATTTTTGTAAGCTGGGTATCCTTTTCAGGCCACAAGATATTGGACTGAATGTTGTGACTTCCGAGATGCCAGGATGGCCTCTAACTCAGCTTCTTCCCTGTTATTGATAATGATCAGTTCCAGATCCATGGGAATTACACCCTTGAAGGGCGACAGCTGGGAAACATGGAAAACTGGGTGCTGCTTCCAATGCGCGGAAGCTTCAATGGAACGCCCCATTACCCAATACCTCCTCCATTAAGTGAGGACCCAAACGCTTGCTGGTAAACTTGTGTGGGAAGGGGTTTGAATTTGCAAATGACGAGTATCAAGCATGACGTAGGAACCTACCATAAAGTCATGACCCAGAAGGCGCTTACAATCCGCGAATCACTTATAGTTGTTGATGGCTTTAGTGAGGTGTTCCCACACTAAAGCTTGAGTTGATCAAATATGGGCAGCATGATCTGTGGCAGCTTAAACCTCAGGTTGCAAGCATGCTCCAACTGAAAATGATGGGTTATAACCTAACGTTGCTTCATAGGTGAAAACCCCGTAGATGCGTGGATCCCATTACTGTACACAAATTGAGTGAGAGGCAAGTCACCAGCCTGGGTATCCTGCACTGCGGCAGCATAGCAACGCAGGTACTGTTTGAGAACTTGGCTAACCCACTTGGTCTGACTGTCAGACTGGGGGTACATGCCATGATTGACAGGGGTTATCTTCAGGATCAATAGGAGTTCACTCCAAAACCGTGTGGTAAACTGAGTACCCCAGTCACTAACAATTTCCTGGGGAAGACCAAACATCAAAAACACATGTTATACAAAAAGACAGGCAGCTTATTCCGATGTAATCACAGAAGTACAAGGGATAAAAGGGAAAATTTTGTAAAGCGATCCACCACTACCATCACTGCTGTGGAACTCATTAGAACAGGGAGATTGATAATAAAATCTATGGACACTGAGGTCCATGGACCTTCCGCCTGCTGTAAAGGGTGCATGAGGCCATTATTACCAGAGAGATCTGACTTAGCCCTAGCACAAATAACACAATTGGCGATCCAAGATGGGACCTCTTTGGTCAGTCCTGCCCAATTGAAGATTTGCTTGATTAGGTCAATGCATTTCTTGTTACCAGGATGTCCAACTGTGGGGGGATCATGGTGTGCGCAGAATACTTCCGGGTGGAAGGAGGGGGAACCCAAACATGAGAATGGAAGTAAATGAGTCCCTCTTCTAAGGAGTATAGGGAGTGTTTGGGACTCCGAGTGAGCCAACTGCTCAACCAACTCCACGCCCTCAGGGCAGGCTGTTTGACCAGCTAACACCTGGGCCAATAATGGATCATCAGGAGACAACGCGGTGGAGGAAACAAAGGAGGGAATGATCAACAGAATCTGAGTGGCAGGGATCATGGTAACAAGATCCAACTCCTCAGGTTCTGAGGGACAGTGAGCAGGACTACAGCTTAGGAAAACAGGAAGGACATTGAGCGCACCTTTGACAAATTCATATTTGAAGTTAAAACTGCACAGGTCCTGATAGGTTCAGGCCTGCCGGTGTGCCAATTTGGGGTTTGCAGAAATACAAGAGAGCCTGGTGATCCGTGCAAACTGTTAGCTCATGACAAGCACCTGTAACAGGTACTGCCAATGAGTTAATGCCCATGCAACAGCAGCCAGTTCCTTGTCATAAATGGCCCAAGACTGCTCCATAGTGGTAAATTTTTGAGAGAAATAAGTGACCGGATGTTCAAGGCCATCGTGGTCCTGAAGCAGCACCGCGCCCACTGCTACCAATGAAGCATCACATGTGATAATACACGGTTTGGTGGGATTGGCATGTTTCAAAATGGGAGGAGACATGAACACCTCCTTGATCAATTCAAACGCCTGCTGGCATTTGGGGGTCCAACAAACAGTACATTTTTCCCAGTGAGGGGATGGAGCGGGGCGGCCAACTGGGAAAGTGTGGGGGAAAATTTTAAAAAATGATAGTTTCCAAGAAACTCTGAAGTTGCTTCTGTGTAGTTGGAGTTGGCCATTCTCAGATTGCATCTAATTTGTTGGGAGGGATAGTGACACACCTTCTTTAAGAACCAGGTTTCCAAGAAATGTGACCTCTTATTTATAAAACCCACACTTGGAAGCTTTGAGGAACAGTCCTGCTTTATGCAAAGTGACCACCACTGCTTCTAAGTCGATAGTGTGTTATTCAGGAGTTGGGGAATGAACTAGGATATCATCAATGTATGCAATAGCACAAGAGAACTGGAGATCCCCTAATGCATTGTCAATCATTCATTGAAACGTAGTGGGAGCATTTTTCAACCCAAAGGGCATTATGCAAAATTGAAAAATGCCTCACCTTGTTTGGATTGCGGTCAACCATTCCTGTCCTTCCATTACCAGAATTTAGTTAAAAGCGTTCACCAGATCCAGTCTCAAGAACACCTGGGATTTGGCAATTGCCTGACTGAATGTCTGCTCCAAAGGCAATGGGTAGGGATCTGTAACTGTTATTTTGTTCAAGTGACCATAATCCACGCAAGGATGGAGCGCTCCATCCAATTTTCTTGCAAAGATGATAGGGGAGGTGATGGGTGAAGTTTCTTTGAATAACCAACCTTTTTTCAACATATTGTCCAACCAGGTATTGAGTGCAACCTCTTCCTCCACTGTTCAGGGATACAGCGGCCAATTGATGTTCACCAACTCCATGGTTGTTCAAAATCCATAATACCCAGTATGCTTTGGCAGACAATCCAGCTTTTCCATGTCAAAGATTCTCCAATATTGCATTAAGCTTTCAGGAAATTTGGCTGGAATGCCCTTGAAGTAACTAGGATAGTGATAGAGCTGGTCCCTTGTATTTTCTTGAGGGTGTTGATCAAAGGGAACTCTCCCTCCAGATCATCATTGGCAAACGACAATGTATTAGATTCTAAATGAATCTTCACATGTTGTTGGTGCCACCATCCCACACCTAAGATCACCGGAAACCAAGTTTGGCATGGCCAAAAACTGATCACAGAAGTTATATTGGTGGATTGAGAAGTGTATCAGCCAGCAAACGATATACAAATACTGGTAAGAAGAAGAGGTCACCATTACTGAGGAGCCCACATCCATTTCCAATTTTAATTGTTGTGCAAACTTAAAACTCATAAAGTTCCCCGCTGCTCCAGTATCCACCAGAGCTTCAATGGAGACATGATGCGAACTGATACTGATTTTCATAGGTACAAGGAAATAAGTGGAATTCTGTTTATTAGAAGATTTGACTGACTCATGGACAACTGAAGAGATAGCAGGTATGTCAAACCCAAGGTCGGGGTTCTTAGCTGGGGCGAAAATTGGAAGTACAAGGGCGGGGAAAATCATTTCCTCCATCTGGGCTTGAATAGAATCATTAATAGTTAACTCTGGAAATGCCAACTTGGACTTGGGGGTTATGGAAGGGTTGGGACCCACATCAACCGCTAATTCGGTGTCAGGCGCGTCACCTGCATCTTCATTGAGAAATCCTAGCATAAAATTCCCTTTCTGATACTGGGAAATGTGGCAAGGCAAAGCTTTGATAGTAGTTGCGGTGACGCCTATTTGATCTACTGATCCTTGGATGGTAGACCAGGCCACGTGATGAGCGGAAACTGAGTCCAAGCTCGCTCTAAAGACTGCCTGAAGCATATCAATAGATAGACCCAACGCAGGAGCCAGCTCACAAAAGGTAGAAATCATAGAAGCCAAACTAGGGGCTTTGACCATGGCAAGGAGCAGTCTGAATAAGTGGTCTGATTGGGACACAAGGGGTTTCAAGGCGGCCAATACAACAGCCATCAGGGGGTGGAGTCTCCTTCTTGTGAGGAAGAACACAAAAAACTTCTCACCCAACAGCGGGCATCTTCATCCACAGCATCTAACAACGCGAGCCCTTGTTGGGCATGAGATATTGCAGAAGCGTTATTGAGTGCAATCGTTGTACACATTTGTACTTTGGCAAGTGCGTCAAGAACCTGATTGGTGATCTCTTGGGAGGGGATACTCAATCTTTTCTCTGGGCTGGAGGAAGTAAGAGGAGATGCAATCTTCACATCTTGGGTGGCTTGAAGAAGGTTTCCCAAAATAGAGCGGATGCTTCTCCCAGAAGTCAGAAAGTGACCAAACAAACAACAAACAGCACACAACTGATTTCACGTTCATCTGGTAGAGAGTAACCACTGCGGCGCCCAATTCAAAAACCAAGGCAGAAGTAGCTGAAAATAATGGTTGGTCAATTATGTTATGGAAACAGCAGAAGAAGTTTAGACCGGCCTGCCAGTTGGGATGTGTGAGCACCCAAAAAGTAAGCCAGAATGCCAGAGGCATTGCTGACCATACAACTTGATATGGAGCTGAAAGATGTGATACCACAAAGTGGTGGTGCAACAACAAGGTGAGGAGTATCCCAATGACAAACCACACTGAACCCATTACCAACTCAGTGGTTCTAGCTGCAGGGGGTGGGATTACTGTGATAGTTTTGATGAGATTCTTGGCATGTGAGGATATCTCATTGGGGGTGACAAGGAGATGGATTCTTTCTTTCCATTGATGGACATAGGGCCATAAGATCCCCATGTATTGCTGCCAGAAGTTTGTAAGAATGGGGTTGTAGAGCCAAAAATATTGGGCTCACTGGATCCAATCAGCAATGGAGGGAGCCATAGTGACCAAAAGATTTGGTAAAGCCCACCCAGAGTGCGGGGTGACAGGCCATCAGGGAAATGCCATCTGGGATGCGGTCAGAAAGGGAAATAAAAATTTGGTTTTTTGGTAAAATTTTATTTGGAAAGGAAAGTAAGAAAATCGACCAACAATTTTATCAGTGCCATGCAACCAATTAAATAGTGGTCAATTGGGTAATAACAGGATGGGGTCAGGACCCAACAAATTTGACCTAACTGACGCATTGTTTGGGAATGGGCAGGTTTATTCTTTGGGAACTGACATCACAAAATTTGGCGGTGGGCTGAGTCTCTGTCAGTTTGACCTCAAACATCTGAACCAGGGCTTGACTACATTTTTGACAGTTAGCATGACAGCATTTGGCCCGATGAGCAATAGGAATCCCCTAAGGCCATACCATATAGGGACAAGTCCATTTGGTTGGGAACAGGTTCAGGACAGCCAACCTGCTCACACTCAGTCATTTAACTGTTTGTTCAGTCAACAGCAGCACATTGGGTGCAATGCCCAAATTACTATCAGAGGGCTTCAAACACTCATCAATGGCGCCTGATATTTGTTCTACTGGTTTAGTGATTGAATTGGAGCCATAGGGCAATCCAGCTAATATCTCATTCTTCATGCTTTTATAGCCATTTGAATTTCAGCCATCAGCCATATTACCACCCAAATTAGATCTAACCCAATTTCAATTTGGTAATCTTGGCACAGATTTCACTGATTCCCCACAACAGTTCTGCTGAGGTGAGTGTGGGTATTGGGGGTGGGATCCAAAGTGGAAGGGCTGTCACCCATCGCTCTTCTACTATGTGAGAAAGATCGCCCTGAGTGATGAGAGGTACCACCATCCTCTTCAGTGTCTTCTTATTCAGGAATGGGAAGATGACCTGATCGAGAGCCAAAGGACATTCCCTGAGACTTACACATATACATTTGAAGAATCTTCATTTGATACTAAAATAGAATCGATTTTATTGTTAAATGAGGCCCCATGGCCATCGTTTTCTTGTCAATCAGGTGGGACTGGTGTCTTAGGCACAATAGAGCATCCTGCATCTATTGTGCTTGTTCTTTTCCCTCCTCCTGCAAGGTATTGGGAAGGACTATGTTGACATTTTGCTGATGGCATTGGGAAGCATAGTGACCTTTACAATTGCAATTAAAGCAAGTGATTTCCTTCACTGGCCATGGGGCTCTTGCATTTGAGTTTTGCTCATTTTTTACAGGTGGATTACTGTCAATCTTCTTATTGGTTTTGAAGAACTTTCCAGCAAAGGCAGCAGGTCCTGATCTGTAACCAGTATTAGGAGGGCCATAATTTTTTGAGCATCTGCGCAAATAGTCAACCAATTCAGATGTTGCAAGGTTTTGCACAAAAGCAGGCAATAAAGTGTTTGATAGATTTGGGTAAGGTTCTACTGCATGCTCTAGTGCAATCTTAGCATCAAAATCAACCATAGCCCATGAGCCTAAGAGAACTTGAGCTTTGCAATAGAATCAATCCGCAAATTTGTCAATTGCTTCATCTTTCTTAAAGCAAATGTTCATAAACTTAGATTTTCTGGTCGACATCCATTCTGGACCTCCAAATTCATGAAGCACAGCCTCCTTGACTTTGGCATATGTTGGATTTTCATTAATGTGAGGCATAATCAACTCAATGCTCCACTCATCCAAGCAGTTAATCATAGTGGCTGCTTTGTTATGGTCGCTGGCCCCATGCATGGCCATTTCAAAGCATTTGACAAATGTGGTAATACTTCCATTCTTGTCAAAGGCTGGCAGGTTTGCTGGTTTATAATTATTGCTTCCCCATTCCTGGTTATCATGATTACTTCTTTGTTGACTAGAGCCAGGCGTACTAGGGCGTTGGGGCATCATATCCCAGTTTGAGGTGTTAGGGTTGGCCAAAGCAACCATATTGCTAGGCATTTGTCAATGTGGCCCAGCATCCATTTTGGTAGCTATTTCTGAAGCTTCATCCTCATAATATTTGGAAGAATTTCCAGTCAAGTGGTTTGTAGCACACTGACAACGCCTGTCATCCAGAGCTCAAATTTGCTTGTTGATTTCATTTTCCCAATTGACATGATTTTGGTTTTTTAACTTTAATTTTACAATTTCCTCATTCAGGCTAGTAGCTTGTAGTTGCAAGGTGGAAATCACTTGGTCCTTTTCTTTTATTGCCTTCTTGCACTGGTTCAATTCTCCATAGAGATTATTGTTTGACTCATTAATAGCATTAACATCATCATTGAGATTATTGATCTGTAGATTAAGATGATCAATAGAGTCTTGATTTTTTTCATTTTTCGCCCATTGGTCCTCAAATTGTGTTTGCCAGTAATTGATTTTTCTGGTGTATTCATCCTTCATCTGCAAAATTTGGGCGCTCAAACATTGATACTGGTCACAAAATTCATCATTATGGTTTAACTGCGCCTCTTGGGCTTCATGATTAAGCCTCATGAACTCTGAAGCGTTAATAGAAGTCTGAGTGATATTGCTGACCCAAGATTTGGTGACTCCTCTCTTTCCTCTAAGAAATTTTCAAAGATGGGATGCAATCTGTCATTTAGCTCTTGTGCTAATTCTGCTATCCAGTCATTAGCCCAAGTGGCTAAGTTGTAATTTGCCTCTAAACTAGAATGGACCTCAGCAAAGTTGGCTTCCAATCGCTCATTTAAAATTTGGCCCACCTGGCTGGAGTTGTGAGAGAAGTTCTCCAACTCAGTAATGGCTGCATGATGGTGGGCAATTGTCATCTGAGAATTTCTAGAGGTGGGATGTACAAATTCAATTAAGTATTAGGTAATATTCTCTATCCCAATTAAATTGTTTCAGATCTGAGCTACACTTAATTGATGATGAGCAAGATATCTCATCCACAACACATCTTGCTGTCATTGGTGGTAAAAAGGATTGCTACTATTGTCTGTGGGCCCTTGTTCTATTTGATACCCTCTTAACAACTGCTGCTCAAGATGTTCCAGCTCTTCAGATGAAATGGGTTCATTGGGATAGGCAATAATGGGTACATCCTCCCAATTAATTTGGGACACAGTTATTTCAGTATTCCCATTGGGCCTGGTGATAGTTCTGAATAATTGATTGGGATTGCTCCCCTGCTCAGTGCGGTCACCATCTGTGGTCCCAGCTATGAGTGCCACTTGTTGAATTTTGGCTTTATTCTGATGGCTGGTTCTTCTCTGGTGGTAGGGTAAAGTTTCAGGTGTCTATTGTATGGGGACAATAGATCAGACAGTGACTATAAGGTAAGATATAACTCCTTGGTAGCACTCAAATTGTATACTCTGTCATTTACTTGGATGATGGCATGCCACCCTGATCTTACTGATCCCAAGTAAATAATGACTAATACAAATTAAAGTACTAAATGCAAAAAGTTTATAAGTTAAAGTATAAACAAGTCATAGTTGAATATATTTTATTAGCATCAACTTAGGGTAATTTATAGGGTTCAATGTTCACCACATTTTACCCATGATATCTCATTTTCAATGTCACTTGGCCACATAAAATGTTTGTAAGAATATCTATAAAAACTTCAACTCAGGGTATCATGCTCAGCCTCAGGGTTGGTGTAAACATAGTCATCCTTCTCAAGATGGCATTTCAGATGTGTCTGCAAATAGCTGAATCAATTCTCTTTCACATATAATTGGCAGCACATACCAAGGTAATTTGTATCACTAATTAGTAATTAATTTGATCAAAATCTTGACCAACATTGAAAACTAATTTTGACATAGACCAACAAAGCCCATGTACCCAAGTCATTAAGCCAAAACTTAATTTAAGTCTGACCTAACCAATAAAGCCCTTGAGCCCATGTCATCATAGTCAAATATTATTAAGTGAAATTGCTAGGCCTGCGGATCCTAAGCTTTGCATAAGCTTAGAATATACCTGATCCATAATTGCTGATATCTGATATAATCCATAATAAATTTTAAGCATGCTAAAATTATTATGTCCCTATCAAGTATCCGACGATTAGGTCCAGTCAATTGCTCAACAGGGTACAGCTAAATACTAATTTGCTTTGATCTTACACTATGTTGGTTTAGTTTATTATATATTAGACAAATCTATTAACTCTCTTCAAAGGATCAAGATCAAGCAATTAACTCACGCTCCTCTTTTGTTATCTGTGAAATTTTTGATAATTTAAAATTTTATTTGAGGTGGGTGACCTGGGGATAATACTGCGCCAATTAAGGGGAAATGAAGAAGATGGGAAAGGTGGATAAAACCTGGAAAACCTTCTTGCGTGGCATATGATAGGCCGGAACACCATGGACTGCCTTGCTACTTGCTATCTTGGTTTGGGGCATTGGTGCACAATCCCAACACAGTCATAATCATCCCCTACAAAAGTTCATCTACTGGGATCAAACTGGGGGAGGCAGTGGTAGTGAGTTCATATTCTACCACTGGGGTACCTCTCCCTTGTCTGTAAAATTTAGCACTTACTTAATAGCTTGCTGCCATCCAAAGTTCAATAACATGGCAAAGTATAATATCTCTAACTTATATTAATCATTTTAGGCTTAAGATACCTTAAAAACTTAGATTTTAGGCTAGAAACTAAACCAAACTTTTTGCTATATATTCCTAAACTTAAGTTAAACTAGCCTACTTAACTTATGGCTCATACAACTTAATACAGACTTTAAAATGCCTTATAAAACAACCAATGGTCAAGCTTCAATATTAAAGGCTAACACCTGATACCTCTTCCAATTTAATTACTATTTTGACCTTATTAAGAGCCTTCTTAATACATATGTTATATTGGAAATCGAACTAAAACTAAGCAGACATAGTCAATAAATAATTATAAATGGCCTTTAACTGAAAATTAATATTGAATTTTATAGATGTTGCATGCAGCGCCATCCATGCTTGCTACAGATGTAGATTTAAAAAGAAAGCAAAAGGGTCACATATCATTACAGTAGAAGTGTTGAAACTGGCTCAATGAGAGTTAAGAACATCATAAATTAAAAGTTGATAATTTCATTGAATATCAAGTAAAACGATATAATCATTTGAGCTTGGCCTGCTGAAGGCGAACTAAACCGAGAGTGATCCGAACCTGACGCTGGTAATCCTGGCCAAGCTTCTGAACTTTTTGAAGCACTTGAGTACGAGGATCTACTTTCTTAGACCACAGAACCTGGCAAAGTTAAAACACAAATATTACATTGGTCACCTTGAATTCAAAGTCCATACGAGCTGACAGAAGGCCATCCGAGATGAGGCCGCATAACTCAGCTTGATGACAGGAACGGTGGTGGAAAGCTCCTTAGCAGCCTGAATTAAACATGCAGATTTATAAGGCTTAAAATAATCAAGTATTGAACGTCGCTTGATGCCACTTAAGAGGTGTTCAATGTGTTCCTGAACAAAAAGGTTAAGAAGAAAATAGCCACGTCGCTCCTCAAGGGTACATATAACTTTCGAGTAATCGGCTTTCAAAAAACTCTTGATTATCTCTCTAAGCCCTGGCTCAAGATCTAAGTATCTTTTAAACTGCGTATTTCCGAGAAGCAACTTCTTAATGTCTCGCCGTTCAAAGTATGCCAAAGAAGCCAAAACAACCATAGTCACCATTGCCGTTGGTGGTAATATCTAAAACAAAAGATTGGAATTAGAACTGATAAAAAAGTCGAGATTAGAACCAATAGAGAAAGCAATACCTCGCTCACACTCGCGCTTGCTGCAAAATCGACTTCGAGGAAATGATGAACCGCTTGAATGTATAAGCGTTGCTTAAACTTGATAAGCCCGTTCGCCACTCGGAGCTTGGGTAGGTTGCTTTTGTCATTTTATACGCTTTGAAAAGATTCTAGCGCGGCTGTGGCACTTGCAAGTCCCGAATAATTAAATTCTGTTGCCGTTACTTTTAGATGATTAAAGCAACTTTCAATCGTCTGCACTTCATTAGAGCAGGCCTCCTTGGATTTAATATAAAAGGTGATAGCTTCTAGAAAATTTCCAACGCTGAAATGTTTGTCGTCAAGGGCAAGAAGGTTCAGCTTCATAAAGAATAAATGCCAAGGCTTTACAAAGTAGCGTCACTTACTCTCATAAACTTCTTGATTCGGGTAATTCTCAAGGCTTTAAGCTCATTTTGAAGTTCCAAAATTGCCTCAGTATAGCTCTGTTGAGTGTGCTTTACTCAACTTTCGTCTTCTTCCGACGGAGGCAGCTCAAAATCTTCTCTAGCGCTCGCATATACGTCAAAACTGAACGATAAAGACAAAAAATTTGCGGTTTCATCAGCTATAGTTTTCATACAAGTTTCCAGAGATCTGAGAACCAAATGAGGGCAGCAGCATGCAATGAATATAAGTTGTTCAATTTTAATATGCCCTTGATTAATGCTTGTTAGACAAGCAATTAGTGGTTAAAGTGAGAAAAAACATCAGATCTTTAGAACTAAAGGTAGATTGCTTTAAAAAGAAAAAATAAAAAGGAAAAATTCAAAGAAATTTAAAAACAATGGAGATTCTAGAGGTCAAATCAGATAAGCATGCTATAAACTTTTTAAAGCAAAGAACTGTGATTCAGAACTTTATAAAATAAATGAAGGTAATTTTTCAAAACTTGATCCATGTATATAAGATAAAGGCATATTAAAAACAGAAAACCCGCGAAAATAAGTACCTTTATAACCAAACAAGAAAGATTCGAGCGAGAAATCGTGGTACAGAGTTGAGTTATAGCTCGAAGCTGCAATCGTTCTGTGACGAAGAATGCAGTAGAGAGCATAAATTTTTATGGGTATCAGGCTTCAAAATGGCTGGGGAAGAGCAAGATGCACGTTTGAGAAAAGAAACAAATTCACCTGAATCCTTTCCTAACCCCTGCTGAACAGGATCATCCATTATATAAAGTTAAAGAAGCCCCTATGAAAAGGTCGAGTATACGCATTTAACCCCTGCCAAAGGTTTAATTGCTGCGCAAGTTAAAATTACTCACAAAATACTGTCCAGTAGGGGGATACCCCAGTGGTAGAATAGGGAGGGACCTTTACTGCTGCCTCCCCGAGTTCGATTCCGGTACAGGAACTTTGGGTAGGGGACAGTTATGACTGTGTTGGCGTTGCGCAACAATGCCCCGAACCGAGATAGCGAATAGCAAAGGCGGTCCATGGAGTTCCTGGCCTATCATACACCGCGCATGGAGGTTTTCCGGATTTTATCCTCCTTTCCCATTCATTCGATTTCCCATTAATCGGTGTGGTATCATCCCAGGTCGGCCACCTCGAATAAAATATAATGAAATACTGTCCAGTATCTTTACCTCAATTGTCATATCCTTAGTTTGAATTCGATTTCCTGAATCTACTTAAAACACATTCACTGATGTACTGACTGATATCTGAAACCTTCGAGTCTGATAGGTTCAATCTATTTGGGCGAGTGATTGAGAATTGGCAAATATATTGAATAATTCACCAAATTGCTTACCAAAAACTAAACAAAAATCAGTATTAGAGTTTTAAATAGATTAAGTGGATTTAGGATAGCCAGCTCACCAGCCACAAGAGTAACACTGAAGCTGTTAGTCCGAGTGACTCAAACATAGTGCTGGTACAGCCTTAACCCTTTGCACTCAATTTATTTTCAAAGTTGTTGGGTGTCATGTCACCTCCAGCGTGACATGCGAGTGCAAAGGGTTAAGGCTGTCAGTACAAGCTCATAAATAAACCTGAGCAATACTGGGTAACTCCACTTGTATCGAAATAAAGTGGTATACAAAATTTCTTAGTACATGTTTAAGCTGTGCAAAACATAAAGATAGTTATATAATTTTAGTTAAAAACTTTTATATACCAATCAACTCATGTTATAATTAATGTATTAAGGTGAACTTAAACTAGATCTATATAGCAGAGCACAACTGTATTATTTTTTTATAAAGCTAAACAAATTATTTTGAGCATATTATATAGATTTTAAATATGTAATGTATAATATATATAGTTATCTAAGAGTTATTTTTATAAAGGCGTTGTTCTTAGATATATGATTAGTAAAAGTATCTATACTACATATCATTTTTACTTTTGGGAGCTTATTATATTACTATTGGTCACCCAGTTAATAGTATAGCATAGATTTTTCATAGAGGATTTATATTTATTATACTCCATATTTTATTGAGGCCAGAGGCATGCCTAATATTTTAGAAGTTAAAAAAAAATTGGAAAAAAATTATATCTAAATACCTTTGATCTTCAAATTTTATAGAGTGGTGGTCAAATTTACTATACCAAACCAAAGAATTACTTGCAATTGGCCTTATAAAAGAAATTATACTAGATTATTAGCATGATTTAAGCACACATCATTAATTTATAAGTAGGAAAAAATTGTATTTAGAGTGTTAAGTATATAAATTTTATATATATTCTAGTAAAGACTTTAAAATTTACTATAAAGTTAGAAATTAAGTAGTAAGTTCTATCAATTGTAGTAAGCACTAATACTCAGTCCTATCACTTTATACATATATTAGCTAGCCATTAAGCAAATTAGTAATTTGTCTTCTATTCAGTAAATTCTTCAATTATATTATAGGTTTTAGAGATATAATTTTAAGACATATGTAATCTATCAAGGTTTAACATTAAATTAGTTTACATCTTGTGACAACTATTATATTACTTTCTTATATTGAGTTCTGAATATACTAGTCCATAAAGTATATTTGCATAGCATTAAATTGTCAGAGAAACTGAACCTCTGAGGTTCATGAAACATATGCCTTTATAGTGAGGGTCAAATGGCCAAGCTTTGAAATATTAATAAGATATGGGATCTCAGACAGTTTATATTAGGTTCTCATTATGTTGTAAGAATAAAATTAAGTGGAAAATGATCCTTAGTGGTTGTAGTGCATAAGACAAACACACTACTTGCACGGGAATAGCTCCTTACTGACTCTTTTTTGATCCTACTTGTTTGCACAACCTTTATTCTGTAATAAGGTCAATACTCAGAATATTATGCAATGATCTATATAATACTCAATATATCTCCATATTAGGATAGTAAATTTCTACTCCAATAATGGCTTCCAAATAAAATAAGACAAGTTCAGAGAAAATTACAATACTCTATTTGATAGTTTTAAAAGTATTAATAATGGACTCTAAAGCCCCAGAACAACAATGTACCCATGCTAAGGACACAACTATCATGGAAAACAATGTGCACAATGAGTAAAATGTATACAATAATAATTATACCCAATTGAATGAAAATGTTGATTTGGAGGGTAGGGGTCACAACAGTCATGTTTATATGACCTAATTGAGGGCACCAACATCAAAAACAAGGTTGGGCTGCAGGAGGTTCAAAGGGTCAAGTTTCAGGACCTTCCTTACCTAAAGCGCACCTTGGATCAACGCTGGGTACAGGCCAGATATGCCCAGGTTGATCCAGGTAAGGTGCTTAATTTCCAGCCCCTTGTTTTGGCTCTTGCATTAAAATGGACAAGTTATCTGTTAAATAATGATGGTCCAATTTGATTACTCAGTGAATGGAGGTCCAAAACTCATTCTGTCTAAAAAATTTCCAACTTGGGTTGACCTTAAGTCCGATCAATACTCAATTTTGGACAATTTTGAAGTATAGTACCTTGTCAGATGGAAGTGTGCACTTATTGGTGCACCTCATCTTAGCACCACTTTCTCCAACAGATCATTTCCCCATTTGTGTTTGATTATAATCCTTTGATACCAACCTTCCTTGTTGGTTGTCTTCCCTACAATAAACCCTTCATTAGTTTAATATATTTTTCTTATGTCAACTTGGGCATGCCTGTGCGTGGACCTCTTTGAAGAGGTATTGCATCATGTTAGCCAATTAATTTGTTTTTTAAATTACTACAGCATCAAATACACATCTAGGTGCCTAGGTTCCCTCCAAACCAGGGCACCCATGAACTTTAGCCCTATTAAAAGCTTGGATATAGACACCCCTTTGGGGAACAGCCAAGATTTGCTGCTTATTTGATCCCTATTGATGTATACTATGCTAACCACCCTCACTCTATATTACTTTAGCTCCAGATCCCTCTGCTGGACTATCTTTATTGTGAATCTGATGACTAGTTCCCTTGCATTGGTCCAGTGCACCATGCACTATCACGCTAAAAACTGGAGGGTTATAGATACTCTCTTGACATTAGACAACCAACCCCCTTACTTTACATGCATAAACTTTTTCTGTGTGAGACTTTCATGAAATGCAAATGGTATGCGCCAGCTTTTGGTCACAGCTATGGTGGGGCTCACCACTGTTTTTGCATTTTTTAATGGTTGGAGCATCTTGGCGTTATTCTTTCTACCTCCAACTAGAAAGTATCCACCCTTCTTGCCCGTATCTGGTGGATATGGACACTTTGTGATCTGAGAGTCATTATTTCCCAATTTTCCACAAAAATAAATAAAATCAACACCAATAAACTTTTTTCTTTACCACTGCATTCGGATGGTTCAGGAAGGATCATTGACAAAGGGCCTAGTGGTGATGGCCTTGTATAACATCATACAACCCATCACCAATATGGGTATAGGGTCATTCACAGCCCAAAATGTGTTTTATAATGATATTTCCATATACACAACTGAGCCATATATCTTCTCTTATGGCTCAGATATGGACCCCATTTTAGCATATCAAATCACTCCAGAGAACCCACAATTGACCACAACCATGATCCTCAAAACCCAGGAGGTGAAGAAGGAGTTATTTTTACAATATAAAAACGTTTATATAGTTGCTGAAGATATGGTGGGATATGTGACCTCAGTAGTAAGAGTGGCCAAATATCCTTCTCCATTCTATGATGCAGAAACGTACCCTGGGGGTATGCTAAACCCTGAAGATGATTTTTGTAGTGAAATGTTAGCGTTTTCTGTTATAAATAAAGATCATTTGGGTTATATTCTAATGATTGCTACCCTTTCATACCCTTTTATGGAAATTAGCACTACTAATTTGGTGGATACTGGAGCCTCTGAGAATTTTATTGATCAAGACCTAGCTAACTATCTTGAGCTGAGTTACTTTCCAGGTATGGTTAGGGGAGGGGCTTTCCAAGGTATTCTAACGCTGAAAATTGTGAGGTTAGTGGATTATCAAGTTGGCAATATCATTTGTCTGATCACTTCCAAGCTATCAAAAACCTCTTTTACCCCATCTTTTTGGGTGTAGAGTGGTGGCAAAAGTTTGACATTAGAACCAACTTGAAAGAAAATACCTTGTCCCTAGCTTTAAAGAATGGTCACAAGTTAGTTGTCCCTTTGGCTGAAGCAAACTTTCAGGGCGATTTACCCACTGGCCTAATATTCACACACTCAGTCTTGATCCATTGCTGAAGCCCTCTTTGGAGGTTCCAATACCTTCATGTTTGGAGGGGTTGGAATCTTTGTTTGATGCAGCTTCAGCTAATGTAATACTGGATAATTCAGAGTTTGATTGCAAGTTCAAACTCACCGTTGATCTAATGCATATATCTTCCCTAATTTATCAATTAACTGTATGGGAGAAAGCGACCTTAGATGTGTGAGTTAAGGAGCAGCTAGCCAAAGGCGCGATTTTCCAGCGTACCTCCCATGTATGTTCCCCACTTCTCTTTGTAAAGAAGGATGATGGGACCTTACAGCCATGCATAGATTATAAAAATCTCAGCAATGTCACAATACCAGACTTGCATCCCATCCCACTGGACTCACATATTTGCACGCTATGTGGAGAAGGCAAGAGACTTCTCCAAGATGGATTGTTTGCTTGTGTTCAATCTGATTCATATTAAGAAGGGCCAGGAGTGGCTGATCACATTCATTACCAGTAAAGAAAATTTCCAATTTTGGTTTATGCCCTTTGGGCTTAAGAATGCCCCTGCTATCTTTAAACGCCATATTGATGCCATTTTTGGGGGACCTGTTGGGGATATGCGCGGTAGTTTACATGGATGACAATTTGGTATTTTCCCCTGACAATGAGTCCCATGCAGTATACCTTCAGCAGGTGGTGGAGCGTTTGAGGGCAGCTGACCTTACATTAAAAATAAGTAAGTGCGAATTCTTTAAGTCCCAGATCACCTTCCTAGGCAAAGTCATGTTTCACCAAGGGCACATGATAACTTCAGGCAAGAAGAAGGTGATTTGTGAGTGGCCCACTCCAACTTCAGTTAATAAATTGAGGAGCTTTTTGAGGACGTGTAATTTCTTTAAGAAATTCACACCAAATTTTTCTGAATTTGCAGCGCCTCTGTATAAGGCAAGTGGGGCAAAAAGTGCTCCAATGGTCCCCAACTTTTCAGGATGCCTTCCAAGCAATAAAGTGTACTTTGCTGTCCACATCCATTCTTTGCCATGTCAACCCAATAAAGAGTTCATTGTTGCTTCTGATGCCTCCAACTTTGCCATAGCGGCAGCCCTATTACAAGTAGGCAAAGATGGAAGAGAGCATCTGGTAGGATATTTTCCAGGAAGTTGTCTCTACCAGAATTAAACTACTCCATATATGATAAAGAGTTAATAGCAGTTGTTGAGGCGCTGACCTATTGGCGTCATCACTTGCAAGGCTCATCCCAATCCTTCTGCATACATATAGATCACCGTGCCTTACTGTATTACTGCACACCTCATGTCTTAACCCACGGCAAACTCACTGGCATGAGACCATTGCCCAATTTTCGTTTTCTTATAAGTTTACTAAGGGTAAGGAGAATGGTTTTGCAGATGCTTTGAGCTGCAACTCTGCATTATCTCCAGATCCAAAGGAGGTAAAGGTGAATAATACCCACTTAATTAAACCACCAGGTAGGATTGTGTCTCAGCTTCCCTCTCTCTTGGCCGATGGGCCAGCGCTTTATCCTCTAGAAAATGTGGAGAAATATGGTATGTTCAGAAAGGTAGTCCTTTCCCAGCCTTTGTTGGCTAATATGCTATGGTCCTTGCCAAAAGCGCCTTGAATCAGGAGGACATCACCAGGGGTTACCATGTGAAAGATAAGATGGTGTGGTTTTAGGAACGCTTATGGGTTCTCACTGGATTACTTCACCTGGAAATCATCTGGGACCATCATGATGGAATCATTGTTGGTCACCTGGGAAGGAGAAAACTCTAGAGCTAATTTGATGCACTTTATAATTGGAAGGAGTTACCTAATCAGGTAGGAAGGTACTGTAAGGTTTTCTTGATCTGAAATCAAATGAAACCAAAACAACCACTAGTGGGGCTGTTGGTACAGTTCAAAAGGTTGAAGGGCCTTGAAATTCTCTATCAGGTGATTTCATTTTAAAATTGCCTGTATCTTATGGCTACAATGCCATCATGGTAGTGGTAGAGCAGTTTAAAAAGTTCGCCCACTTTATTTCTTGCAGAACCACTGTAATCTCAGCTGAGATGGCTAGGCTCTTCATCACCCATGTGTTTTCTTTTCATGGGGTTCCCATGAAATTTTTAGTAATTGTGGACCCCAGTTCACCTCTGTTTTTTGGAAGGAGTTGTGTAAGACTCTTCAGATTTTCCCTGCCGTTCAACTGACTATCACCCCTCAATCAGATAGGCAGACTGAACGAGTGAACCAGTGCCACAAATAGTTCTTGCAGTGTTACACCGCAGCAGATTTACTCAAATTGGGTTTCCCTTCTACTAATGGCCCAATTCAGTTATAAAAACGCCCAACATGAATCAATCAGTTGTTACCGCTTCTTTGTAAACTATGGCTTCAATATAATCTTTAACGTGGAGCCCAGTTGTGGATCCTAGGTGAAAGCGATGGTGGACTTTGCAAAAATGATCAAGAGAGTACACCAATGATGAGCACAAATTTAGATGCAGCTATGCAGGCTTACAAGGAGCATGTTGATGTTAAGATATAGGTTGGACCTGCATACAAGGAATGTGACCTCATGATTCTGGATGCAAAAAACATCCCTATCGAGCACTATGTAAAAAATGGGTACCAAAGAGGATTGGGCCATACCACATAGTCAAAAAGGTGGGCCATGCCTCATACAGTTGGAACTCCACTCTCATTTTGAATCTTTTCAGTATTCTATGAAAGCAAGCTCACGTTGTTTGAGGGCCTCCCACCAGAGATTCCTGAAGCTTATCTCATGGATGGGGTGCTGGAGTGGGAAGTGTAAGAGATAGTAGCCTCCTATTGGGTAAGAAGTAGGCTCAAGTATCTTGTATTTTGGAAGGGACTTGATGCAGCAGAGAACAGTTGGGTCCCAGTGCATGACTGCGCCCATGTCCAAGATCTAATTGTAGCATTCCATGAGTGCTTCCCTGAGGCTGCAGGATATAAGTCCAAGCAAGCTGTTGCTGCCATGAAGTTGGCCTCTGACAAAAAACTTTAACTTGGAAATGCCCCTGGAGGGGATGGAGCCCAAAAAGAGGAGAGGGTAATGTCATGTTTACATGCCCTTATTGAGGGCACTAACATCAAAAACAAGGCTGAGCGGCAGGAGGTCCAAAGGGTCAAGTTGCAGGACTTTCCTGATCAAAAGCACACCTTGGATCAACGCTGGGTACAGGCCAGATATGCCAAGGTTGGTCCAGGTGAGGTGCTTAACGCCCAGCCCCTTGTTTCAGCTCTTGCATTAAAACGGATGAGCTATCTGTTAAACGATGATGCCTTGATTTGATTACTTGGTGAATGGGGTTCAAAACCTGTTCTGTCTAAAAAATTTCAACTTGGGTTGTCCTTAACCCCAATCAATAACTCACGTTTGGACAATATTGAAGTATAGTACCTTGTCATATGGAAGTGTGCACTTATTGGTGCACCTTGGCTTAGCACCACTTTTTCTGATGGATGATTTCCCTGATTGTGTTTAATTATGATCCTTCGATACCAAACTTCTCCATTTGTTGTCTTCACTATAATAAATCCTTCATTAGTTTAACATCTTTTCTTATGTTAACTTGGGCATACCTGTGCATGGACCTCTTTGAGGAGGTTTCACGTCACGTTAGCTAATTCATTTGTTTTTTAAATTACTACAGCATCAAATACACCTCTGGGCCGCCTAGGTTCCCTCCAAATCAGGGCACCCATGCACTTTAGCCCTGTCTAAAGCTTGGATATAGACACTTCTTAGGGAACAGCCAAGTTATGCTGATCATTTACTCCTTATTGATGTATACTGTGCTAACCACCCTCACCCTATGTTACTTTAGCTCCAGCTCCCTCTGCTGGACTATCTTTATTGTAACACTGATGACTAGTTCCCTTGCATTGGTCCAGTGCACCGTGCATCATCACGCTGGGAACTGGAGAGTTATAGATACTCTCTTGACAACAACATGACAATTCTGGAATGATTTGGAGGCCTGAGAGGTAGGTTGATTGCATTTTAGCAGATGGATCAATTGTGTTTGTTCTCATTTCAACCATCTATATCAGATAGTTGATTATTAAAAGTCAAATCAACGTCAGTGACAAAACTTCCCACCTCTTGACTCTACTGATCTTCTGAAAGGGGCTCTTGAGCTGAGTGCTATTAGAACCTGAAAAATTTGCATGAACCCTGTTAATAATTTTCCCATTAAGTAAATTTTTAATGGTAAATACATCAAAGGAAAAGCATTTCCAGATTACATATGGCCCTTAATGGAGAATCACCATCTTGCGTGTTTTTATGAACCTGTAGGTGTTGCAGTTAGATACTAAATCACCTGCTTTAAACTTATATGCTGGTTCTTGGTGGGTATCATCCTAAATCTTCTAGTTAATTTTTCTCATTAAAGCAGATCCATAAGCCTCAGTTGGATCTTATTTAATGCTTTAACAAATAAGTTGAAGTATTACTGGATGGATCCCAGACTCATCTTCAACAAACAGTACAACATGGTAGGTAAAGTGGGCTTTCAACCATATAGCAGTTGTAAAGGAGAAAATATGATAGCACTATGATACCTGATATTGTAGAAAAGTATAGTGGGGTTAACATAGAGGGTCCACTGGGATGGAGAAGATACAGCAAATTTTTAGAGAATTTGTTCTATGGTTTCATTAACCCTTCCAATGGTTTCATTAGTCTCTGGACGTTTGGGATGGAAAGGACCCCTCTAATACCCATAAAATTGTTCACTCTGAAATTATTTTTGAAGTAAAATAAGTAACATTGTTTATTAGGATAACCTGCTGGTACCATGTCTATGGATAATGTAATCCATGATAAACTTGGCTGTGGTGACTGATCCAACATCGCAGTCAGCTTTTCAGCCATTGCTCAGTAAACTTGGTCAGCTGACTTTCCGTGAAGGGGTTCTGGTCTACACATATTAGACACCAGGAGACCTTCTGAAGGCGCAGGATATCCTCACTAATAGTCTTCTTCTGATGCTACCCAATGAAGCATCAAGGGCTCTTTAGAACTGTTTACCACCCTGCTGGCAGTACTCTTGTTGACAATCTTAAACATAGCTTTTTTACATTGGCCTAGCACAAGACTCAACAGAATCTGTGATCACTCTTCATTGGCGTTCTCAGCAACCCTAGGTGTTCTCTAAAACAAGTGTCTTCTTTTTTAGATCCCAGACTGGTTATTGGCAATCTCTTCACTTAAACCCAATGATTGGAAAACAAAGGATAAAATTAAGATTCTTTATTTAAGGAAGTTTTTTTCTACAATAATATTTGAAGCAATTTCATCTACTTTTATAAAATTAAAATATAAAATAAATGTAAAAAATAATATTTGGAGTAGGGCTTATATAATATTGTAGGGGCTTTATAAACCCCTTGTGAGCTTTTCTTGATTTCCACTTTGGTGGCAGCATCCATTTTGTTCAATATTTCAATCTACAAGCTCCATATCATGGTGGACATCCCTTCAACAAGATGTTTGGTGGCCCTTTTCTTAGCTCCCACTTATGAGTCTGGAAAGCAATGCCTTTTCTGTTTATCACTTTATTAACCAATTTGGTAATATGATCCTCAGGTCAAGATTTAGTTAATGGTGCTGCTCTGATGCGCCTTGTTTCATGGTTTCAATTGTCTCAATATTTTTTAGTTGCCTTTTTGGGTAATATTCAGGAGGAAGGTTCAATTTCTTCCATTGGGGTAACTTGGTTAGGTTGGTTGTTTGGCCATTTCTCCATCATTGGTTTGTTATAGATTATGTCAACCCCCTGAAGGTATAAAAGGAGGTTGAACTTTATCATAGCCTTTAGTAGTGTCATCGTCATCTTAATATACTAAACCTATTGATATGGCAGGTATCAAATTATTTTGAGTTGACGTCATTTTGAACAATTGATAAGTTTCTTGAGACATTATTATCTATAAAAGGGGTTCATATCCCTTATATAATCTTTGATTCTGTATATCTATATTCTGAGGTGTTGTTACACTTTTAGGGGTTCCTTTCAGAGAGTAGGTAAATATTCTCCAAAATACTTGTAGTATCTTCCACAACAGCCACATAGAGGTTTAGCTTTGACCCACCTAGTTAAGTGGTCAATGGTCACAATAATATTACAACAATTGAGTTGCTGACAGGGAAAGGTTAAATAACATCAATCAAGATAGTGTGACACGCCCAGTTGGGTTTACCAGTTGGTAGGTGGTAGAAGCCTTAACAGGCTGTTGCACTTGGAACTCTTGACAATTCATTAAAATGCCTTGAATGTCAAACCTCATAAGGTCCCAATAATAGCTCTATTTAATCTTTTTAAGTGTTTTTGGCCAGTCATCTGTGCCCAACAATGCAATGAGTTTTCATAAAAATCAATGGTCATTCAGAGGGGGAAGTAAATAATTGTCTTCTACTGTTAATAAAAATTTTGTTAAGTACCTCACTTTAGAATGTGGTGAACCTCACAAATTGACCCAAAGTGCGTTTATTAAGAGATTGCTCATTGTCATACTTGTATGCTTTCATTCTTTTTTAATTGATCTGCATATGGAACCAGTTCAAAAACAATGGTAACCATGAAAGTTCATAAGCATTTTGGTAAGACAACCCTGATCAGTGTACCACCTTATAGTCATTAGATCTGAAGCTTCAATTCCCACCTTGTTAGCCAAAAACAGGTTACTTAAGGCTATATATTTAACACAATGAGGCGTGATTGATAACAAAGAACATATTTCCATGAATACAAACATGGAGTTGTTTACAGGCAAAGATGACAGCAAAATAATTGCATTCTGTTATCAAATAGTTTCTCTCCTTTTTGGTGAGGGGTGTTGCAGAAGGCTACTGGGTGCTCATCCCCCTGCTCATCCCACTGATAGAGAGCAGCTACATTGGTTGATAACAATGTGTCAGCCTAAGTAATAAAGGGTCAGTCAAAATTAGGGTAGCGTAGTATTAGCACTTGAGTTAATGTTGCTTTCAATTTGTCAAAGGTGATCTTGCATTCCAGAGAACAGAGAAAGGCCACTTCACTTTGAAGTAGGTGAAACAAAGGCTCATCCAGCTATGTAAATTCCTGTATAAAATGGAATTAGAATCCCACCATGCCTAAAAACAATTGTATGTACAGCTTTCCCTCAGAACTCTTCATTCAATTTACAGCTTTAAGTTTATGAGGCTGAGGGCGTATCTCTTGAATATTGATAATGTGCCCAGGTACTCCATTTGGGTCTTGAAAAACTGGCCCTTACTAGGCTTAATTTTTGTTGATCCTTGGCTATTCGCTTAAAGACATCCTACAAATGTGCCAGATGTTGCGTGAAGGTTGCAAAAAGACATTAATATCTTCAAGATACTCTAAAGAACAGATCAACTTAAAATCTCCTAGAATGGTGTCCATGGCTCTTTACAAGGTGGTTGGCGCATTATATAAAACCTGAAGCATGTGCGGTGGTTGGTAAAGCCCTTGTGAGGTGATAATTACGCACTTTCCTGCTATGTATTTGGTAGGTTGGTTTGTCAATAACGCTGATTATATCAAGGCAATGAAGTACTTGGCTCCTCCTAGTCAATTGTGAGCATCATCTGTATGTGGTAAAGGGTAAGAGTTTTTCAGTAATTTATTCTAAATGGTGATAATCAATCACTACTTGGTTGGACCCATCCTTTTTTCTTAACAATAAGTACATGAATGGACCAGGGACTGTGAGAGGGCACAATCATTTCATGTTATAGTATTGGTTCTGCTCTTTATGAACATCTTTTTCAATGTCGCAACTGCATCATATAGGTTGAGAGCATTTTGGAAGGGTATCCCTGGTGTTGGTGTAGGTTAGAATACCTTTTGTGCATCCTAAAAAATAATCACTGGTATCAAATATATGCACATATTTTTATAATAAAGATAAAGCTTGACTTTTTTATTCTTCTGTCAGGCCCTCAAACTGGTTCTGCAATATATTTACACATTCATAATGAATGTCATTGGGTAGGACAAATTCTAACAGGTCTCCAATACTTTCAATGTTTAGGATCTCATCTTGGGGCAGTAAATTAATGTAGTTGATCTTTTTTCCTTTGGTTACAGTAATCTTCTAAGTTTCATATTATCCAGGAGCACACAGATCTTTCAATACCCAAGGGACAATTAAATCAGGGGCTACATACCTTCAATTTAAGACTTTTCCCATGGAGAGTAAAATTCTCCTAGTAACTCATTTAGAAGTTCAAAGACAGTAACATGCTCACAACTTGCTGTTCAATAGGGATTATCTCACAACTGGTGGAGGCGCATGAAGTGATGCCTTGGCTCTTGGAAATAGTGGGGAGAGGGGCCCAACTATGATGATATTCTGCTGATAACAAATAGGAATTATTGTGTTAGTATACATCACATTGATAAAATATCATTTAATGAGAAGGACCTGTTCATCTCAAGTGTAATGAAGGGGCAAGGTACAATTAAAGATATTGAAAGCATTTTCATCATAGTTGAGAACTGATTCTTAAAATTTAAAAAATTTTGTGCCAACCCAGAAGTAATAGTTTTGGATGGGTAACTCTATGAAGGGGGAGCTGACTTAAAGAGATCTAAACCTCATGGTCAGGGCACTGTAGGCTCCTTCAGTGATGGTGTTGCTTGGGCCTGCAGTTCCATATTGGTGACAATGGGACATGTCTAGAGCAAGTTTTAACTTTTTTTGAAAAATGGCTTAAGATCACATTAACTGGAGCACAGCTATCAAAACTTGCATGAAATCATATCTCATTTGAAATTGTGTCAATATAAGTATAGTCATAGAAGTAACTTGAATTCTTTTTTAATGTAAGAACAGCAGGGTTATTAATCTGGCTAATCACAGTTTGATATTCTCTCACATATGGAAAATAGGTGTTCAAGGTTTTGAGGGTTAGGGATACTTAAACTTCTTAAAAACGGCAGTCCACTCAAATCATTTGATTCCCAAAATGGCTAGTTCTGCAAGCTGTGTATCATAAGGTTTGGAGATAATTTAATTGCCTTCCTATTCAAGTTTGGTTCTCTGACTTCTAGTATATGCAAGCACTGGTTGGCAATCGATTTAGTCCTTCTTCTGAGGTGGGATAGATAATTGTTTAATTATAGAGTATCATATCTCTATTGTCAACAGTTTTTTCCCTGGTCCTCATCATCCACATGCAAATCAATATAGTTTATGTTGGAACGTCTCTTGAGACAACTGGCAGCATAGTGCCCCTTGGACTCACAATCCAGAAAGTAACTGGAGAGGTTCCACCAAGGACCCATATTTCATGTCAAGTATAATTAGTTTCTACCTGGTTCTTAGAGTTAGCTTGCTGAGGGTTAGCGCAACTGCCTCATGTCTCTACATTCATTGTAACAAAAGTAACTTTGCACAGCTTGAGGTATCCAATCATTGTGAAATTATCCAAGTTCTTAGCTAATGCAGCCAACAGAGAGTGGAAAACTTAGATTAATCCTTAGAAGCGCTTTGAAAGGCAATCTTCACATTAAATTCAAACATGCTTTGGCTCCCAATATGACCTGTGCCTTGTGGTAGAACTGGTTGGAAAACTGAGTTATAGTCTTATTCTTTCATGATTACATTGTCATGAACTCAGCCTTGCAAGTAGCCCTCTTTTTTGGGCTGCCAAGTTTGCGTAGCACAGCATTCTCAACGTCACTGTAATCTTAATTGCCCTTGGGTAGGTAGGGCATGATCAAATCTCATCTTTGATCATATAGACAATAAATCATAGTTTTAGCATTAAACAGACCCTCAGCACTATTTATTTTCATTTTAAACATCTCTATAAAAGACTGAACATTCATGTCAATCAAACCTATGCAGTTTGATGGGGTTAGTCTATAAATGACTGGAATGGAATTCTGAAGGCAGCATTTCTGAAAGAGGCTTGGAAACATCAAACGTGAGGTTCTGGGTTGCTAAATTTAACAGCTGGCTTTGAAGCTGAGTAGAGGGACCTAAAGAAAGAGGTAATACCAATAGGGCAGCCAGCATGGAATGTCGGGGCTGATAAATTTCAGCCTGAACATATCACTTCAGAGGGTTTTTCCTCAAATGATATAATTCTTCCTTGGGTTTGTACTCAGATTTTTCATTGACACCATCCATCATTAAGGTCAGTATCAATAACTTACTCTAAATTTAATTGTCTCTCTCATTCCTCGTCTTCAAGTTTTCCTAAACTGCTTCAATTTAGTAATCCCATTTCAAACCCACAAATCAAAGACAGGAGCTCTTCATTCTCAGCCTTTTGATCCTTTTTTTGACATCCTGTAGCTCTTGGGTGATATGGCAAAGGTCATTACTATACTATAAAACATCCGCAAGTTATCAGTCAAGGAGATGCTTGTGCTCTTTAAGGCGTCAATGTCTTGCCGCATGACTGCCTGCTAGTTACAAAAGTGTCTTAGTTCTTCCTGGAGGGCAGTGGTCACTTCAGCTGTACCACAATTTGGTAAGCAACAGCTTGCATCTCCCATTTTGTATACTGGCTGAGTCCCTCCACTAATTGAGCTTTTTGGACTTCGGTTCTTGTGGCGTTTATTGCATTACTAGCCTCTGTTTAGAACTGATTTACTTTGTGGACCTAGGAGGCAGTAAAGCCTCATTTTTCATAGCTTGAAGTCTATATTGATTACATTCTTGTTAAATTGCCCAAAAAGGTTATCCAGTTATTTAGAGATTTAATAGCTTATTTTGTGATTTAAGATAAAAGCCCATCAAACTCCTTGCAGCTATTCTCTAGTTGATTGTGTAGGGAGTGCATAGCATCTAAAATTTTTGGCTCCATTGTAAAACCTCCATGATTAAAGCATGATGACAGACTATAGTCATCTGAGAATTGCGCATGGTGGGCTGCAAATACCACATAATGTATTGACCTAGATTCTCAATGCTGCATAGAAAGGACAACACTTGACTGCAATTCATGCAATGAAATTACTTATGGGCTTGTCATTGTCAGAAGAGTGTCTATAACTCTCTCGTTCCCAGAGAGGTGGTGCGTGGTGCACATCCACACTGCAAGGGAACTAGAAATTGATATTATGGTGAGCATAGCCCCGCAGAGAGTGCTGGAGATAAAATAACACAGGGCGAGGGTGCTCAATACAATTGTAAGGAGAGTATCTATAACTCTCCTGTTACCAGCATAATAGTGCATGGTGAACAAGGCCAATGCCAGGGAACTATCCATTAGTGTAAAGTTATTAGAGCCCAGCAGAGGGTACTGGAGCAATAACAACTTAGGCAGAAAAGTTCAAGTTTTATATAAAATAACTCACCAAAAGTGACATGGTGCACAAAGAGGAAGGGGTAAGCGATCCAGGTTGGATGGGAACCTGGACGAACCAATGGTGCACTAGGGGATAGCCTGATTTATTTAAAATGGCAAGGTTAACAGAGCGCGAGACTGCCTCAAAGAGGTTTGTGCACAGGAGTGTTTGAAATATCATAAAATAAAATGTAAAACAGGAAAAATGTTTATTAGGAAGTTGACCAACAAGGAATGTTGGTCGTAGAAAACATAATTAAACTTTGTCAGGGAAATTCAGTATCTGCCAAAGCGGTAACAAGCACCAATCCACCAATAGGCAAAGACTAACATCTGAATTGGTAGAAAACACCAAAGCTGATTTCACTCGAGTTATCAATTGAAGTTGGATCTGACCCAAACGCGTGATTTCATAAATGAAACAGGTTTCAAAACTCCATTACTTAACAAACAAAATCAAACCATCTGCGTTAATTGTGTAAACCATTCGTTATAACGCCTGGGCCAACGTAAGGGGCTGGGCGTTAGGCACCTCACTAGTACCAACCTGGGCATACTTGGCTTGTACCCAGCGTTGGTCTACTGTGTGCCTGAGGTCATGAAGGGCCTGAAGCTTTGCCTTCTGGGCCTCCTGTCGCCCAGCCTTATCCTTAGGGTTGGTCCCCACTATGATGTCATTTAATCATGACAACAATACTAATAGAGAGTGAACAAACAACAAGACTTGGATGGGCCCCAAAGGGGTGTCATATCCAAGTGGTGATCTGGGCTGGAGTGCTTGGGTGCCTCTGTCTGAAGAGGACCAGGGCAGCCCAGCGGTGCACCAGATGCAGTAATTATTTTTTGTAAATGAATTGACTGACGTTGTTGGAGACCTCCCCAAAGAGATCTTCACACAGGTTCACCCAAGTCAACATATTAATATGTAAACTAACAGGATTTTGTTAATAAGTGGTCAAGTAACGAGGAAGGTTGGTCATGAGGAAACATACTTAAACAATCAGGGGGATCATCAATTGGTGGAAGTGGTGCTAAGCTCAGGTGCACCAATAGGCGCACGCTTCCACCAGCCAGGGTACTATATCTTGAGATTGACCAAACTAAAATTATTAATTGTAGACATAGCTGACCCAATTTGGAGATTTTTTAAAAAATTGAACAGGTTTCAAAACCCCGTTTGCTGAGAAACTGAACTGAACCATCGCTGCTAATAGTATAGCTGGTGCGTTTTAACGCCCTTGTCAAAACACAAGGCTGAGCGTCATGAACATCCCCTAGATTGACATGGGCATCTCTGGCCTGAACAAGCGCTGGTCCAGGGTATGTTTGAGGTCAGGAAGGACTTCTAACTTCACCTTTTTGGCCTCCTGACGACTATCTAAATCTTTGCAGTTGGTACCCTTAATCATGTCATCAGGCCATAACAGTCATAGTTGGTCTTGGTTGTGTCAAAGATAGAATAGATAGTGTATAGGGTCATCCAATTAGTAACTGAACAGCTATAACCCTTATAGCAACATCTGACCAATCTGCTTTATCTGCTCTGGGGTGAAAGTGTATGAATCAGATTTTTTTAAAGTGATGAAAATAGCTCAATTCTATTTTGGGTGCAAGCCAGATGATAAGGGCTAGGGGGTTGACATAAAACGTGAGAGCTTAGTTATTTTTGTTGTCTTTCTACCATGCATAATTACTCCATGGTGTTTAATGTGTTAATTGAATGGGCCCCCTATAGTGAGCACCATGATATAGTGTATGAGACAAACACACTAAATGAACAGGTATAGTTTCTTCATGGAACTCCTCTGATGCTACTCAATTAAATGACCTATGTTGTGTAATAAAGTCAATTTTTCAGAATATTGTACAGAGCTATGCAATAATCAATATTCTTTCAATTCTTAGTATAGTAAAGATCTACTCTAAGAATACATTCTGTTAAAATAAGATAAGTTCAGATAAACGACAATAATTTATTAGGATAGCTTTATGAGTATTTATATTGGAATCTCTAGCCACAGAACAACAATATCTCCAGGTTAGGATCACAATTATTGGGGAGTTTAATGGGCACAATGTGTACAATGTATACAATAGAAATAATTGTACCTATTTACATAAGAAAGTTGATTTAGAGGATAGGGGTCACAACATGACAATTCTGGAATCTTTTGAAGGCCCAAGTGGTTGGATTAAGCGTGAGTGCAATCCAGTGGATGGTCAGATTGCACACTTTCTCATTAGTCAAGAGATTGTCTGTAATTCTCTCATTCCCAGAGAGATAGTGCGGGATGCACACCCACACCGCCAGGGAACTAGCCACTAGTAGGATGGGAAACATGGCACTGTGGAGGGTGCCGGGGTAGAAGGGACCCAGGGCAAGGCTGCACAATGTGGTATAAAGGATAAGATAACTAAGAAATAACAAAACTTGGGTAAATACTGAGGGGAGTCAATGACCAAGTGTAGTTTGGTGCTAGGGGGCTTGAGTGCCTCGATCTGGAGAGGACCAGGGCAGCCCAAAGGTGTACCAGAAACTCTAATTTATTGAGTTAAGATATAGTGGTCAACGTTGTTGGAGACCTCCTCAAAGAGGTCTGCACACAGTTTCACCCAAGGAACCATAATGGTAAAAACGTAAGATAACTGGGAAAGTTTATTGAAAGAAGTCAGCCAACAATAAAGGTTGGTCTAAATGAAACATATTTAAGCAATTGGGGGTAATTGTCCATTGGAGAAAGTGGTGCTAAGCCCTGGTGCACCAATAAGCGCATGCTTTCATTGGCTAGGGTGCTAAATATTGAGAATGACTGAACTCAAGTGATTGATTGCAAACATGACTGACCCCATTTTAAAATTTAAAAGATTGAACAGGTTTTAAAACCCTGTTTGCCAATTAATCAAACTGAACCATTGCCATTGACAATATAACTAGTTTGTTTTAATGCTTTTGCCTTCACACAGGGCTGAGCATTGCGCATATCCTCTAGGCCAACCTGGGCGTATCTGACCTGAACCCAGCTCTGGTCTAAAGTGTGCTGAGGTCAAGAAGACCTACCAACTTCACCTTTTTGGCCTCATGATGACTAGCTTTATCATTTCAGTTGGTACCCTCAATTATGTCATCAGGACATGACATCATTTCAACCATTGATACTTTGTGTTTATTTAAAGTCAAGTCAACGCCCTCAACAACAAGGTTTTGGGAAGTATTGTCCAAAATTTTATTTTTTTATTCTTTACTTTTGTAAAAAGAACATCAAAATCATGGTAATGCATGGACCCCACAATGTCAGCAAGGAAGTCAAATTTAATCTTATAATCTGGAGATGATGATAGTATCACAATAACGTTAAGTGAGTCTATTGCAAAAGACATTTTAAAACACAGATATTTAAAGCTCCTTCAGAACATATAAAGTTTTGAACCTAGAACCTGCTTATTCTATAGTTTGAGTATACCTAGAAAATTAGAAAACCCATTAAAATTTCCAAATTTTGATAGTTTTTTAAGGGCTGTTGATTAGGGTCTCAAATTTGATTTGAGCTAAAAACTTATGCTAATAATGAGTGCAACTAACCAAATTTGGTCATTTATGAGGATCTCATTTTTGAGACTTTGATCATATTGGGGTAAATGGCTTCTTTTCTTCTTTAACTTGCCTTCTACCTGATGGCCTTTTTTAATTTTGCCCAGCATTGTAGGCTACTACCCACTTCTTGTCTATAACCTTTTAAAGTTCAATCAAAAGCTTTAGAGAAAGATTTTGGAATTTTCCAGGCTTTTTTTCTTATACTTTTTAGGGCGCTCAATGCCAGGTAAAAAGGAACTAGAAAAACTTATGTTGCGACCATCTAGTACTAAAAAAACTTATGTTGCCTTAAAACTTTATAGAATATAACCCAGATAGAAGTTATCAGCTATAGTTATCAAAATATAGCATATCTTTTTCTATTAACATGATTATAGATTTCTTAAAAAAATACTGGTTGCTTATGTGATTATCTAAAAGATATAGATTTAATTTAGCAGGTAGATAGCAAACGCCAGAATCATAGATGGTAGACTATATAAACAATTTAGCACACACCCTTATATTTATATGTGCAAACTAACATCAAATTACATATGTTATTATACCGTACTCTTCAGTAGTAACTAAATATAACACATGCATTTATTAACTATTCACTGAAAAAATCTTAATCCATTGATGTATTTCGAACTTTTAAATTGATCACTTATCCAATCAAACTTAAATTTTTTAAATTTTTTACTCTCAACTACCTTTTTGCCTGCGCCACTTCTAGCCTATACCACCAAGATTGATGCGTGTTGCCCCCACATGGGGCAGCAGTGACCACCCCCCTGAATTAAAAGCTTCCAACAAAACGCCTCAGGCTGCCCACTTAGCCCCATAACACTTATGGTCACGACGTTATGCCTCAAGATTTATCCCACCCTCACACGCTCCCAGGCAGTGCTCAGAAGTCCCCTGGTGCTCCCTTGGAGCAACCTGCATTTTATCCTTTGTGTCAAGTATGGGAACCTCTTTCCCTTCATGAGCGCGGCCATCATCAAGATGGCCATGGCAGTTTACAAACCTGCCATATTTATAGATTTCCTCCCCTTTAAGGTATTTTAATCTTGGCTTCTCTTGTGAATCCCACACCATGGAGCAGCACAGCTGCTTCTAATTTATAGAAACTCACATTCCAACCATCCAAACTCATTTGCCAGATGAAGCCACAATGGTAGTCCAGTTTTCTGGCTTACCCTCCCACCTTTCCCCCAAATGACTCCACCACAAGCTCATGGAGGGCTTAGCTGCCTACAGCGCCAACACCGTGCTGCAGTTTGTGGTTACAAATGGCACCAATTGTCTCTCTGGGCCTCACATATTTGTGACAATCCACCCCTTCTGTCATGACACCCACCTTGCAATACTCCCCACATTGTGATCAGATCTGCCCCTGATTACACCTTCTGGGCATGTGTCAAAAATGGCTGCGCCATTTGTCCCTTGTTCTTGACCACTAAAAGTGCAAGTGCCCAGCATTTTCTTTCAAAGCTGCTTACGTTGCTCCTCTTCAGGCATAAGCTCCACTACTGATTTTACTAAAATTTTTCTGCATGAGGATCAATTCTCCCCCACCCTCATCTGCTAATGGTGTTGCTCTCACCGCTCCATCCAACCAAGTCTCAACTACCAGAACCATTCCTAAGCAGATGGTGGCTCATGAACCAGCATATTTGCCATGGTCCACTGTGAACAGACAATCAGCGTCTGCCACCCAACCAACTCTTGTCACTGGCTAGTGCTGGAAGTATCATTTCATTTTGCTCTCTTGAATATACAACAATGTTGACTGTACCTATGGAATAAAACCCAACTACAACTGGTCAGAATTCTTCACAAAACCCCCAACTAGCTCCCTACCACTGCTTTTGTCCTCACAACAGATTCCCTGTTTATAAAATTATTCATAAAAAGCTTTCAATGCAGCCACTGCCTCCACCAACTCTCTCCTCTGCCAAGTATCCATATGGTGATTGAGACACTTTATAAGGTTATCCTAAACCAACTTCATTATAGATTTGCAAAGGATGCTAAATTTAAAAATTGAAGAATTTGCATTTGCAGCTGGCCACATGTGTGTCAATGAGGAAAGATATTCACTTTATTACCTTAACTAACCCCCAAGCCCGCCAGCGCATTAAATCTTTTACTTGTGTGCCTGAACTTATCACCTTTGCCAAGTATCAACTAGCCCAATACATTTAGGTGAAGCACAACGTTGGCCTCATTGATGAGAAGAACCCTCACTTCTTTATCCTTCTACCCCACGCCGTTGATGCTCCAATCCCCCTTTTGTATGCCTTTGCCTGTCACCTGAAGAAACTGGAACTGGACAAAAATCACCCAACCCTTATTTCCCTTTTAATATGGATGTTTAGACTAATGCCGTGGCACCATGTCAAAATTAGTTTATTTTATAATCCCTTTATTTTGGCACATATAAATTAAAGATGCGTGGAGGACCCCCACCTCTTGGGTTGGGCACCACTAGTACTAAAAATTAATCCATTGATATATAAGAAACCAAACACAGATTAGATTTGAAGGAATAAGCCTGATAGACTTTAAAATGGTGAATACCTTTAGCAACCACCATCTAGCGTGTAATTTTATTTTTAGTGTCAGTTCAATGTTAGGAGAATCATCTTATCTGGATGAATCTCATATAAAGCACATGATAAGCACTTACTTAGTCAACTCAATCATGAACACTATCTTTAAGCAGCTATTTACAGATTTAAAGTATTCAGAAGCTTTATATTTAAATACTTATATCTAAAATTTAGCAAAACATATCTGCAAAAAGAAATTTTGATTTTCTCTTTTTTATGCAAACATCAAAGAATCAAATTTTTCTCTAGATTTTGATAGAGCTCAATATCATATCAGACTCTATAAATGCTAAACCACTTGTCAGGTATCTCCATATCGGGTTAAAAGCCTCACCTTATAATGAAACTATTATTTTATAACTTTAGATGTCACTCTTCATATGATACACATTATACCATGATATAAAACTCTATAGATCATAAAATAAGAAAAAAGGTCCTCCAACTCTGTTCCTCTCTAACCAGAACAATATCAGCTAATTGATAATGATTTATTTAGTTCTGTTTCCTTATTTTTTAAATTAAACATGATTTATCTAGTTTAGCACTTACTTGATCAACCTTCTATTTTTAGTTAAGGCAGTAGCCCTGTGACAATACAATTGATTAAAATTAAGGGGCATATATAGAATCTACATAATTTTTTTGAAAAGTTCCAACTCCTTTAAACAGTAACTTTAGATCCTGTACTATGTTTCTCACTAATAATTTTTTTATTAATTTCTAATAACATTTAATATTATATTAAAAAGAGCAAGTTAAAACTAAAATAAACTAAAGTAGTTAGACTCATAAGTGCCCAACTGTCTTAGAGCCTTAACTTAGCTTGATAGTTATAAATCTTGCATCAACATCTGGTACATGTAGTAGTACAATAGTTTAGAAAATAGATTTCACTTTTCATACTTTACCCTTTATAGTACTTTATTGCTATGGTTTATGTATTGAAAACATGATAAACCATACTAATTCCTAAGATACTCAAATGCATGTATAACACTAAACACCTTATATACCATAGACAGAGTAGTTTGTAGATGGAGCTTAAGAACGTTACATGAGTAAAAGAGAGGTAGAAGAAATTCACTATATTAGATTATACCTTTTACAAAAGATTTGGGGTCAACGCCTTAACAGCAGCTTTAGCTAATTTTAGAACATGGTTAGATTTGTTTAGATAAGTTGTGGTATTAAGTTAATAACATATCAAAACTAACCCAAAGTATTAAAAAACATCTAGAGGACTGTATGTTGAAACCGGCGCTTAAGAGTTATATTTTAATTGCACAGGTTAATTCACACTTAATAGAAAAGTAATCTGTATGAAGTCAGATATTTTACAAACAGAAATAACCTTAGTTTTGGTAATAGTTTCCATATAAATTCTTTAAGCAATCTAAGCTATTAAGTACTGAAAGTGGATATAGGAGCTTGCAGCTTTGTTGTCCTGGTTGTATGTAAGCTAATGCAGCTACTATAAGAACACGTTACTTAAAATGGAAGCCCTTTCATAATATGCTAATTTAAATCCCATATTTTCATTGTTATAAATTAACAATAATGAATAGACCTTAAGAATCTCAAGATAGTTGCATATTATTAATGAAAGTCAGGATGAATAATTCTTAGCCTGGGGGCATTTACAACAAATAATAGTCATTTATATAAAAATGATACATGACTACAATTGGCTGAATCATATAAACCAATGTTAATGATGTTTTTGGAGGCGACAAGGCAAGACAGTTATATTAATATAAGAGATTTGATTGTCCACAACTTTATAAGCAAATGTAATCACTATAAATTAGAAAATGGTTTAGTACCGCTGGGGTGGTGAGGAAAATATTTGCAACTTATGATACTCATAATCAGTAATGGTGCCTGATAAACTTAAAGTAATATTTAAAGTAGCAATATGTCATGCAAAAGTAAACATTAGATATATAATGTGAGTCAAAATGTGGTGGATTGAATTTAGTGTAAAGGCAAGATTAATTAAAGCCTTATTCCAGTAATTAGTTTTATAAATTTAAGTGAACAAATAAAATTTTTTATATGATTAATCATACTAAAATTCCAATATCTTCCCCCACTTGACCAAATATCAGTAAAATTAGAATGGGGTTCAACTTGGTTATTGGGAAGTAGTGGCCATCTGTCCAGTGTAGGGAGGATACTGCTTAAGGAACCTGTCATGCATATGATATATATGCTCATTTGTTGAGTCTCTTAGAGTATAAATATTGATAGCAATTTTCTCTAGTATCTTATATGGGCCTTCTAAATTGGGTTTCAGGATTCTTCAAAATCTATGATTATCATTATGGTACCAGTTTTTCATGGATAAGCGGAGGAGTTTTGTTGAAACTTTTTATATCTTGCCTTATAGTTTAATTTTTTCACCAGTAAGAAGGAACTGATGTCTTGGGTATGCATGTGTTTTGAATTGGTAATTAAATTGTTATTTCGCAATGTAACCCCAAAACTGAGGGATCACCATCATTACAATTCTTACATTAGCTACTGACAGCACATAAAAGGAGGTAATGTGTTGATGTAACCTTACTTGAGTAGTATTTGTGGAAGCGTTTGTCATTAACACCTTTATTTCTCCTTGGTTAGGATAAATAGAACTGGGTGCTATAATGGGATCTATTTCAGTTTGGCTGATTTGGGTTGGATTTTATCATATAACTCAAGAAGTAATAATTCAGTATCAGTTCTCACTAGGACTTGGTGGCCAGATGCAATAGTAAGGCTCTGTCCAGATTGCATTGAAATTTACCAAAGATTCTACAATTTAGGTTGGCAACTTCATAGCGCAACAGAATCCTTTTTGATATGATTAGGAATATGTCATCTGTATACACAGTTTGACAGATAGAGGGTGAGGCTTGTACTGGGTTTCCTTCTTATTGTATTATATTGGAAATGTTTGTCCCAATATATCCAATGTATCTCCCTCATAATGATCTTAGAGCCCAAATTCCCATATAAAAGAGGTCCTAATCAGTTTCCATGATATTCATGGGGTAATATAATGGTGGGGGTGGACAC
This sequence comes from Massospora cicadina, assembly GCA_022478985.1. Classification (NCBI taxonomy): domain Eukaryota; kingdom Fungi; phylum Entomophthoromycota; class Entomophthoromycetes; order Entomophthorales; family Entomophthoraceae; genus Massospora; species Massospora cicadina. The sequence continues at coordinate 104,233 of JAKSZP010007933.1, forward strand.
CATTATCATACCAAACTGCAGTGGAAATGAGCTCTAGCTTCTAATGATGTAATGGCATTATGCCCGTGGTTCCATATTCCATGCATTGGTTGATATCCTGTGCATTTCAAAGTTTCTTAATAGTTTATATGAAACTATGTTGATTTAAGCACTGCTGTCTACTATTTCCCTAACTTTGATTTTATTCACACTGATATCAATGTAGGTAGAATTGGAGTAGTAATTACCAAAATCATTTAGCATATAATTAACAAAATCTTGGCTTGGACCAGGTAGATGAGTAGGTCAATATTTGCCTGTGGCCACAGAGGCATAGCTAACCTATTAATTATAATTAATGTATGCAAATTCTATGCCAAAGCATCCTGACCCTTTTTAACCACACCAATAAGACATTCACTACCATTTTTTCATTATAAAGAGATTATAGGACTTAAGAAAGAGATATAATATCCTTTTTTTACTTTGCCAAAATTTTCATATGTTGTCTTTCTATGTAGACGTCAAATAATGTATAATTGGTTCCTTTATAGAGGTTATTGTTTGTTATAATTATGGTAATATGTTTGTGGCACATCAAAAATATGGCACAATGGCTGAGATAACTCAACAAATGTGTTATGACATATTATAACTTTAAAATTAATAAGGTGGCCCAAAAATAATTCCTGATAAGGTTTGCAGGCATTGCAGTAAGTAATCTGAGCATCATAATTACTCATAGCCTTGGCGCCATACAACATCTGTGCCCTATGGCAAAAGGAGTTGGCAAGATCTAATAAGTCTTTGCCTTTATTAAAATATATTGTGCTGAAGGCGTTTTTGAATAAGATAACTAGTTTATCCCATCTAAACTCATTGACAGTAATGCTTTTAGAAGTATTGCAGGTACTTCCAGCTTAAAATTTTAGGCATTTCAATAAAAGGCTATTTTTTAGCAGTAAATGGTCATAACCTAAAGGGGGATACTTCAGGAAATGGCAGATAAAGTTTAGACCGGCCTTCCAGTTGGGATGCAAAGACATTCAGAGGGCGAGCCAGAATGCCAGGGGCATTTCTGCTCAAACGAAGTTTAGTTGTGCTAGAATATGAGTAACAATGGAGTGCCAACGGGCTACAAATGTTAAAGACAACCTGGTGAGAAACCAGGCTGTTGCAGCCTCAGGTCCAATGGGCATGGGCGTAGGGAGTTGTAAGATTGGAAAAATTACCAAAATTTATTGATATGATAGGTCTAATTGACTACAGTGGGGACCAAAGTTAATAGCATGACTGGGACATCCCAGTCGATACAAGGCCCATAGGGCCACATTGCAGATCTCACAGGGGTTTTATAGAAAAATTTGAACTTAATTAGATAAATTTGAGCGTGGGAAAGATTTTAAATGGATTTTTAAAACAATAAAATTGACTGTTAGTTTTCTCAGTGTGTTATGACTGCTAAAAAGGTTAATCATTTTTGGAAAATAGCTTAGGAAAGCATGGGATTGGGGCCATAAAGATTTGATCTAACCTGGCAAACTTTGAGTGAGAGGGGGAAGGGAAACAAACTTAGTTTGAACCAACTTTGAAAGTATCAGCAGCTGCCAAGTCGCTGCCAGTTTGTCCACAGATACCCAAATTGCTAATTTTCTTTAGTTTTGATGACTAGAGTGATGACGTCTCACCCAATAGGCAGCGGTAACCTCCCAAGGCCACCTCATATAGGGGCAGTCCCATGAGGTTGGGAACAGGTTCAGGGTGCCCAACTTGCCTGTACCTGGTCACTCTGGCATCCATTTTGGAAAGTGGGGAATGTAAGATGAGGATTTTGATGCTTCCAGTGAGGGTTTTGAACTGGTGGCAACATTTTCAATGGCTTGATGCCATTGGTGAGATTTGCCAAATAATTGACACTAAATGCTTTAACTGCAAAAAGTACACGTCCATCAGTCTTCATTGCTAACAGTTTGAAGCTCTCAGGCCTAGATGCCAAAGGCTTGTTGCCATCAAATTCATTCAAATCTTTTATCCCATGAGAATACTGACTTCCCAATAGCTCAGCACAAATTCCCTTGATTTGAAGTATCAATATATTTAAGGTTAATACTGGGATTGATGGTGGGGTACTTAAAGGTAAGCTGTTACCCATCTCTTGTCAACCAAATGGGCAAGGTTGTCCTGAGATGAGAAGGGCAGCTGCCCTAAGGGACACTTTTTTTAATGAGAACGGGAATGCTACCCAGTCCAAGCAGAAGGGAACTCCCCCAGACTTACAGATACACCAATCTCAATTCTTGACTATTTGGGTCAAACAAATTCATCTCGTGGATGGCTTGTCCTGTCATTAACTCTAACCACAGTGATTTTAAATAGAAGAAAAAAAGAAGTATATGTTCTTCTTCTTTCTTAAATTTAGGTAGGGTAATAGGGTTAACTTGATAATAACCATCAAGCTCTTGTTCTAAGTTAGGGAACATTGTCTCTGACAAGCAATTGATATAGGTAGCACAAAAGGTAGAATTGATAAGATCAGATGCTGCTAAGGTAGCACATGTAAGCTTTTATGGAGAATCAATAATAGCAGTTGCTGCTGTAGTCTATCCTGAGGTTTTGGCGTATTTTGTCTAGTCATAACTATCTAAAGTGGATTTTAAAGTAAAATCCTAGGCAAATTGGGCGCAAATGGCGCTCCATTATCTTTAGTTTTAGACTTAGTCAGAATGGTATCCATAGCAGACATATATCTTTAAATATAGAATCCCCATCATGGCCTTGTATAGATTCATAAAATTCATCCTTAAACTCCTGAAAGACTTAGTTCAATATACTAGTAAACTGGTGGCACTCCACCTCAAAACTTTGTTCATCATGCTTTTGTTTGTGCTTAGATTATATAAAACAAAAGTTTTGTAGTTTACTTACTGTCCTTAGTTTAGTACTAGAAGATTCAGGGAGTCAATCTCAAAGTAGAGAACAGAGATGGTGTGTACTTATCACTTATAATTATAACAAGGCCATCAAAGTGGTGGCTGTTGTCCTTAGTAACTATAGCTAATTGGTAGCCTAGCAATTTTGAAACAATAATATCTCTAAGAGCTGGCTGATGTGGCCATAAATTTCATTTTTCAGATGATAAATAATTAATAATAAGCCTTAGGGGCCTTGGGTTGGCCGCTTCAGCGTACATGTCAACGTGGACCATAGTCATAAGTAGGTGTACAGGGATGTAGAAAGTGTCCCATGTAGTGAGCGCCATTTTGATACTTGCACTTAGACGTTGTATTCCAAATGTACAGGTTAATCAATCCTATGATAATCTGTATGAAGACAGATACCAATCAAAACAGATATATAATACTAGTATATTGCAACAGGTTTACTAAACTAAAACACACACCATAGTATCAAGTACTATAGTGGCTCAGGGCTTGCAGTTTGTTATCTTGGTTGTAAGTAGCCTTCTGCGGATACTAAGAGGATAAAATCCCCTTCTAAAACGGCAGCCCCTTCATGATATGTTATTCTAAATTCTACGGTTCACATTATTACAAATTAATGATAATTGAGAAGCACTAAAGAATGTTAGGCTAGTTGCATAATATATTAAAGACAGGGAGATAAATGCCTAGGCCTTGGAGCATTTACTACAATTATTTATTCAAGGTGGGTCAACCTTGGGACAAATATACCACACTAAGAATGTTTTCTAGCCAGTACAGGTTTTGAACTCAAAACCTGCACTAGGGGTGGAAGCAGTTTTACCCGCTTAGCTAACCACCCTTTTCATTTACTACAATCATTAATCCTCTAGATACAGAGGATATATGTACAATTGATTGATGATAGTAAAAAACACTATTATGACGCTTTTGGAGGCGCTGAGGAAAGAAAGTTATATTATAAAAAAGATTTGATTTTACACAACTGTGGAGTTGAGGTAGATTAATATAAATTAATTATTTATGGTTTGGCACCGCTGGGGTGGTGAGATATTGTTCATAACTTTGATAATATCCATAACTAGTAAATTTTATAATGATCCTAAAACAACATATACAGCAGCAGTGCTGCATTCAAAGTTATCATATTTAATATATCAAATCAACTTTGATGAATTGTCATTAGTGTAAAGGCAAGTTTTATTAAAGCCTCTGTCTAGTAATTATTAATAAAATTAAATAAATATTACATTTTTTGATATGGTTGGTCATACCAAATCTCAGAATCATAAAACAATTATCAAAAATTTCTACTGTAAAAGGTAAATAGACAAGTGAGTCAGGAAACCATCTATTCAATATACATTATGGATTTTAAAGCAGTGTGTGACTGACACTTAAAGATTGCCCTTTATGAGGAGCAGCTCCACATCAATCTTGTAGCCCAGACAGTCTTTAATCTGGTTCAGTGAGACAAAAATAAGATCCAAAGCTGACATCATCCAACAGAAAATATAAGTATTCATATAAAAATTTGACTAAAAGAGTCAAAACGTAGCAGACAAGAGTTTTATTATAATAAAAGGTGTTGTTTTTTACAAATTAATTATTTACAAATCAATCAACTTTTTTTAACTAGATTATACTTAAAAACAGTTATATGTTGTTTTTTTATAGGTTAAGAATCTTATTGATAGTGGATTAGGTTAATATCCTAAAATTAATATTTATCTTAGAAGCTAACAGAATAACAAAAGATATGAAGAGCTAAAAGCATAATAAGGTAGTTAACATGGCAATATAGATTTATAGCGCTCATAGTAAGATACCAAGAATTATATCTTTCTACTATATTAGAAGACATGGATTTAATTTGTTACTTCAAAAAAGACACAAGAATTGCCTGTTTTCATGAGAAAAAAGTTTTTTCTATACATTAATTATAAATTGACAAATCCTGACTATGTTAGTAATTTTAAAGTAATTGTTCTCTACAGTAATAGGTCCTACCATCAACTTTCAATGAGTAATAATTACCAAAAGTAGAGCAATATCAGGTGAAATGCAAGGCTCATCATCACAGATGCTTTTTAGGAAAAAAGAACTAAAAGGAAAACTATATGTTTATAACTCTGTCAAAGTTATAGCATTTAAGGTCAGATAATCTTTTATGTAACTATAGATGAATCAATTTGTTTATGCTAATTGCCTAACCGATAATAGGTATGTTGTGGGGTTTCTGCTTGATTGGATACTCATATGGTAATACTCCCTAGACAACCCTGCATAAAAAGTATTATCAGTATGCTTTGCACTTTGTTTATTAATGGGGACAAAGTGCTCACTATATCTTTCACAAGTGAGCAGAAAAGATGTAATTATTTGATATAGGCTTTTAGTTACATTATATATAGGTTCTTAGATTACAAAAATTCTCAGGATGGCTTGGATATATGACAACTTTATATGCTTTGACATGTGTACTTTCACAAGGAAGATAATTGATATATTTTTCTTAGGTAATTCCTTATACTATTTTTTAGAGAATTATAATTTAAACTGTAGATAACATATAGAATTTGACATTTTCCACTTATTACCAATTCAATTTGGAGCTCTACAACCCTAAAAGACCAAGTTAAAAACTCAGGTGTTATCAGAAAAGGGCGACTTAAAGACATCAATCTATCCTCTAAAGTTTATAAAAGCAAAAAACCTATATTAATCAAATTCTTACATGTTCAATCTCAGGGTCATGAATATTGTGTTGATAAATAATGCAGATATACTGAAAAACAAATGACTCAATAAAAACCAAAGATATCTTTCTTTCTCAGATAATCACCCTTTCTCTTACTATTAAAATTTTATGCTAATAATCTAGGAATTCTTTGGCAGCGCCTCTCCAATCATTAACTTTATGAACTACAAACATATTGATAAAGATTTCTAATCACCTGAACTATTTACTATCTAATATACTGGGAATCACTCCTAGTGTTTTTCAACTCTCCCCTCCTTGCATTCTAAACAATACTTTTCTTGTATAATATTAAATCCTTTGCCATTGTGGTATACTTTTGACACATTACATCCTTCAGTTGCCACATCTTTGACAGAAAAAATGATGCTTTCTTCCAGGTCTTCCATGTTAATTAGTAAATTATATTTTTTAATGAACGAAGAGAATAGAGACTCCAATTATACCTTATCAGAAATCCCAAGTATTATTCAGTTGGGTAACTCTAATATCTCCACCAACTTGGAGATACAAAATCAAAGGATTTTGAAGATTCATGCTACACTCAAGATCTAACTTCCTAAGTTAACCATGAGTCTAACAAAAATATACTTCAAATGTTTTCTGAAAACTATTAATTAATTTTAATATTAAACCAGAGATGAATATCATCATAGTTAAAGCTGCTCCATTCCTAACAAAAAGAGAATTTATATGAATTAGTTGTTTTACCTAGAACCATAAGGTGTAAATCAAAGATTGAATACTATTTGCATTTTATAAAAACCATAATTTACCGTTTGGTGCAGCTAATAGGAATCCATCATTAGTAAATATTGAGATAAGTTTTATCTATCTAAGTACTACACTCTTGACTTTTGAATTTTTATAAATTTTGTTTCCACTGTTTTTAGAGATAATAACAAGGCTATCCTCATAAAGCATCAACAAATTGTAGCTGTACATTACAAACTAACTTACCTAATATAGAAAACCATTGTATTTTGATTAGAAAGTTTCTTCTAAATTTACAAAGTTGACTTCCTTTTCTATATCATCTATATCAGTCTGTTACTGACCTTTTGCTATGACTTAATGATTATATGAAATAGACATTAGTTATTATAAATCATTTAGGCTATATGATTTAAATTGTGAATGAGACTAATATATACCAATTATTTAAGGGGCCCTTGGACCCAAAGGTCCACAAGTCCCCCAAGGCTTGATAGAACCGTCATCAAAGGTGTCAAATCAACTTTGAATAATCATTTATTAAATGTCAATGGCTGTAAAACATGCAATTAGATTCCATTTAAGACACTCTACCACTTCCCCCTATTTTTTAAGTCTCCTACTAATTTCAGAATCATCACGCGGCAATTTATACCCTCTAAAGTGATTTTTGTTAAATAAGAACAATTATACCCATTGTACTTATTGTCAAATTGTTTCCATTGTATTTTCTATAAAACTGCGATTCAAGCATGGATACATTGGTGTTCCATGGCTAGAGAATCCATTAAATATCCTTTCCCCTATATCTTAATAAAGTATTGTCATTTGCCTGAATCTATATTAGTTTTCTTGTGAGTTGCTCTTGCAGTAGAGATTTACTATTTTGAGAGTTGAAGGAATAATGATTATTGTACAGCGCTCTTTACAATATTCTGTGGAGATTACCTCTTTTCTGAACTGAGCATGATGCATTTGTGAAGGATCAACAGAATATTTAAATGATATCATTCATGTGCAAGTAGAGTGCATGTCTTGCGCTTTACAATGTGGTGCTCACTACAGGGGGCCTCGATTTAAGCAATTTTTTACCAAAAAATGGTGTGTTGAAATTTTAACCAGATGGAATCCTCCAATGATTTATTGTTATTTTGGGATGAAATGGCCAATCCTGGAGGGATGGAACATTGACTGAACTTTGTGTTATTTTGATATGATTGCTAGGTATTTTCTCCCCAAATTGGGTTGATCTGAATCCAAGTATTCCGCCTAGTTTGAAAGATAGGATCGAGCAGAGCCAATTGCTGGCCAAAATTGGTATAAGGATTACCAGTGACTAATAGCTGAGGATGATACACTTGAATCAACTATTTGATGCTAGTGGATCCAACAATTATGAGTTTGAGGTGGCTAAGGTTGTTTCTGGCACCTCATTTATTATAATCAATTATTGCCTGAATAAGGCGATTCCTAATCAATCAACTGAAATGAGTCAAGAAGAGATGTCAATGAGATGCCAAGATATTCCAAGTCAAAGCGAGCGACTAAAGCTGTTTCCAGCGCATTATTATCAACTCAAAGGCTGAATCCAAATTTGACGTTTATCAAGATTAATATTTTATATGGCTCACTGGCGACTTAAGGGCAAGGATGAACCAAAACTAATTTGGACATTGGGGAGGACAGAGTGAGAGGGTCAATGCCAGGGAAGAGAATAGTGCAGTGGAAGAATAAGAAGAGTAGTTGGCTGAAAAAACCTGCAGAAGAGCCAATAGGTTGGCAGTGGGCGCAGTAGACCTGTTGTAAATAGTATAAATACCTGGCGCTTCCCTCTCAATAAATGTCTCCCTTTGGCTAATTTCCCTTTTGTTATAAGTTTATATTTATTTCGTTGGTTGGAGTTTAGGCTGGGGGATCCCAAATGGTGCTGCTGACATGCCAAGTGGTTAGCCAGCGCTGCTGGCCCCATTGAATAAGGCAAAATGGCAAGGGCTGACCAGTCTTCATACTGGTTGGCCTGCCAACTAGAAGAGCCCATAGTCGATTTTTCAACATGGATTCTACCACTGGAGAAGAAAACAAGCAAATAACTAGGCTCTTAGTTTTGACATCTTATCTAGTCCTTCTCAGATGGCTCACTCCAAAGTGGGATAATTTACTCTCCTTATTTGAAGGATAGATTAGTATACCTTCTTCAAGAAGCAGCTACAGTAGATTAGACAAATATTGCTAATAAGGTTCCAGTTATCACTCATGCATTGGACGACCTTATACCCTCCTTATCTTACCAGTGATACAACCAAGACCAACTAGTGCAGGACTATGAGCAATTCTGTGGCATGAATTGCTATCAAGTTCTGCCCTTTGAGTAGCATTAAACGTCTAGGGCAATATATTATAAGAATCTGCATCCCACTATTAGAAATTTCCAAATGTCTATTGTTCGTCACCATGCTCTAATTATGAAAGTTTTCAGAAGAGCTAAAAGAATGTTGATGCAATACGCTACTTACACAATCAGCTTGAATTCAGTTTCCTTGGGGTATGACAAGCTGCTGAATCAAATCACAAGCTCAGTCATCATGTCTTCCAACGTCTGGATAAGCTTATTGATCAGCTAAACTATACATGATTGAGATCAGTTGTCAGGCTATGAATGAATGAGGTGTCACAGCCTCCTGGGTAAATGAAATAAATCAGTTCCAGATGAAAGCTAGAAATGTGATAAAACTTCCAGAACAGAAGTTCAACAATCCAAATCAGCGAAGGAGCTCAGTTAATATTCTAAACAAAAGATGAGGGTCACTGCCAACATAAATGAAGCACATCTGAAGTGACCAACAACCTTTAGGAGAAACTATGAAATATCCAAAGCTTACAGACAGCAATGCGCTATGACATTGACGCCCTCAAGGCTGCTTGTGTTTCCGCGACTATCAGTTTAGGGGACGTTTTGGGGGCTAACAACAGGTTCTACAATATCACATGAGAGTTACAGGATGCCAATAGAGATCAAAAGGCTGAGAATACTGAATTTTAGATTTTAATTTGTGAGCTACAAAGTGAGGTTACCGCTCTGAAGCAATTCAAAGAATTTGCATAATAGGACTGAGAAGAAAAACTGACTTGTGAATGACGCATGGTGACTGATCTGAGCAATGGATGTTGCCAATGTGAAGTCTGAGTTCACCACCAAGAACGAAATAGACCATTTGAAAAAGCCTTTCTGAAGGGGAGTCAGACCAAGCTAAAATTTCTCAGCCCAATGATCCATGTCATCTGCGCTATTGATAATGCCACCTTTGACCAGCAATTAAAGCCAGCCTCAAATCCTGCTGGGGAACACAGCAACCCAAGACCTCACATCAGGTCTTCTCAGGCTGCGTTCAGACCTGCTGTCACCAGTATGCCCTTCCAGTCTTTTTCAACTATTTAACTTTATCAACATGCCTAAGTTCAACTGATACAAATATGTGCTGTTTTCATATAGATGTTTAATTTGATAATGTATGGAGGTGACGAATTGTTCATGGCCACACCTATAATCAATTGCTCAGACAATCCCATCCAAGACTTTTTCATGCCTTATATTTCAGAGGACTGATGAAGTTACCCCAATGTTGAGAGCGCAGTATTACATAAATTTGGTAGTCCCAAAATAATGTCTAATTGCTGGCTAAGTATGTCAATTCAGTTTTAGAAAATGTGACTATTTCTAAATGCCAATCATCTATAACAAAAAGCTTAATTTTATTGAGAGCTAAGACTATGGTTGACTTTAATGTGAAATCACCTTGCAAAATGCTATCAAAAACTATCCTACCCTCCACTGTTCACTACTGCCTGCGTTGTTTAAGGAGTTGGATACTATTTCTATGATCATATACCTCAAGCAGTGCAAGGAAACCTTTGGACAACCAAACATTGAAATGCATGACACTCGCACCAAACCCCATTATGATAATGCTAAGAGCCCTATAGGAGTCTGATATAATTGGTGTGAAAATATGGGTCCTCAGAAAAACCCATCTTAAGTCACTTGCTGGATTTGTGAGTCTAAAGGCCACTATGCTACCAGCTGCCCAAAAGACGCCAAATATCAACTTTATCCTTTCCCTTATAAATGATGATCAGTGAAAAGATAGTTGACAATTGAGATAGGATAATCTATAGTCAAACTGACATTTATCCCAACTTAGATGCAGGACCAAATCCAAACAGTGCTCACCGTGTCCCAAAGTCAGCTAGCTAAACTCAATAAAGAAGGACAAAGAATTATCTCCAAGACATACACTATAAAACTTGACAAACAGAAACAGTATGGAGAACCAGATGAACAAATGAGTTGCCCTCCTTAAAAGAAGTCAAAATAGCCCTTCGTCTCAAAACTTTGTATACTCATTTTCCAGATGTAGAGGAGAAGATCAAAAATATTAAAGAAAATTGATAATCCAGCTGTCTTAACATTATTTAAAATTCTAAGTATGCTTATGAGTGTGTTTATATCAACATACTTGCAAATAAAATCTGAGTTTGCATGATTGTTGACAACGAAGTGCCAGTTAATGCAATCTCAAGCCACTTTGTGGATAAGTTAACAATGTCTCCTGATGTGGCCTATAGTCAACAATATGGGACTACAGGCCTGGATGGCACTATTAGCGAAGGAGCCTATTGTGCTATGTCCATGAGAATTGTATCACGTTAAGTTAGCGCCCCCACAATAGTATTACCCAGTCAGAACTACCAATTTTTGATTGGCACGAACTTCCTCTAACTTTATGGGGCAGTCATCAGCTATGAGAAATATATACTAAAATTTCTCATTGAAACCTTGCCCCTCATTGCTCTCTGATGAGCAGGCTCATCTTAATATTTTTTTATAGTAATGACTTATACTGATAGAATAATTCTTATTTGATATAAGAAGACTGATAGTCATAGTAGGGCCCACACTCCTTTATTCCAAATGTCAGGGCATTCACTTATGCACTTTATCCAAATGTGAGCTGCTTCCAAGGGAGCAAAAAGTTGTAAATATGGGTTTGACTCTGAGCTGCTATGTGGGTAATTGGGAGAAGTTTACTCCCTGTGGGAAAAGTTTCAAATCAGACCTTATGCAGCACCCAGGTTAATTGTTCTGGGGCTTCAGGAGATCTTTGTGCTCCTAACCAACTGAAGACTCAAAAATTACTATGACCAAAGCACAGAAGATTTTTTACATACATGTACTTCCCTAGGATGAGGTACTGCACATTGAGAATAATGGAGACCTTAAAGAGTTTGGCCTACCTGATGCCAAGACTAGCACATGTGTTATTATAGCTCAAGATCAATGGAAGGCCTGATTGAAGAAAAAAAGGACCAAGTCTTAATCTTACTTCAAAAAATGTGCATTTATTTACTACTGGGGATTATGACTTGGGGTGCTCCAAAAGTATACTGCATCACAACAACAATGGGGATGCCCAGCTTATACGTTCTCGCCCCATCTGATGCAGGTGAGTCAGTGAAGAAGTCATATAATAAAAGTTCAATGAATTATTGTGACAAGGGATGATTGTGCCCTCCTGAAGCACCTGGGACAACCCAGTACTTATACTAAGAAGAAAGACAGTTCAAAATGAGTTGTTATAGATTAAAATCACTTAAGTAAAATTCCTAAAAAAGACTCTTTTTCTCTACCATGTATAGATGAAGCTCTTGATTGGCTAGAAGGAGCCAAATTATTTTATTACCCTGAATCCCAATAAAAGCTATTACAAATTAATCTACCCAAGGCTGAGCAGGAAAGTGCACTATGTCACTTCCTAAAGGCTATATCACCCTAATCGCATGCCCTAAGGCTTATGCAATGCACCGCCCTCTTTTCTGAGCCATGGACATTATTCTAAGGAACTTGAAGATAAGTTGTGTCCCAGTATACCTTGATAATATCAATGTCTTTTTACGCACCTTTAAACAGCATCTGTGTTTTATTTAGTATAAATTTCAAGTGGATTGCAAGGATCTACTAAAAATAAACCCAGCAAATTTCAGTTTTCTAAGACTCAGATGGAATACCTGGGTCACATTGTCAATACTCAAGGGATATGGACACAGCCTCAGAAGCTTGAGGATGTCAAAATGGAAAGTCCTGAAAATAAACAGGACGCACATGTATTTTTGGTATGGTAGGATACTTTCGCCAGTTCACACAAGGATCTGCTCAACTGGCTGAGCCTCTGTCTCATCTACTCTGAAATGAAGTTATTTTCTCTGGTCGCCTGAATATGAGATTTCTTTCAACAAGTTGAAGGTGAAACTAATTTAAGCTCCCATGCTATGTTATCCAGACTTTGAGTAGCCTTTTATTATTCAATCTGATGCTTTATTAACAGCCATTGGAGCTGTGCTCTCTCAGCAGGATTACCAAGGAGAAAAGCACCTGGTAACTTTCTGTAGTCGCTCTCTTACCAAGTAAGAAAGAATTTATATGGTAATCAAATGTAAATGTTTAGCCGTTATTTTTTCCTGTAAACAATTCCAAGTTTATATTTACAGCACTAAAGATTAAGTGGTACTGATCATGACTCTTTGCGGTGGCTGTATAACCTTAAAGAGCTGAGTCAGCAAAATAAGGTGTGCGTTGAAGCTCCAGGCTTATGGATGCATAGCGGCACCCCCTTTTGGGTTGGGAACCACTAGTGTTAAAAAAGCTCCAGGCTTATGACTATGAGGATGTAATTTGATCAGGGTTTTCTCAGTCAAATGCTTATGGACTTTCCTGACTATCCATTGTGTCCATGCTGATCCTGTATGCCAACCACATAATTGAAAAAATGAATATCTGTAAATTCAATAATGAACAACTTCTTCCTAGGTACTTTAAAATTAATTAATGAAGAATACCAAAGTTTGTAATGAGGTACTAACAAAATCAATAGTGATGACAGAAGGCGACTATACCCCACGACTTCTATCCAACCATTGATCATTATGCATGGTCATTGCATTGTTGAGCATGGAGAATAGTTACTACACTAAAGCAGATCCAACAGAGTTAATATTGGGGTCAATAAGGCTTATTATCCAGGACATCTTGATGAAATGTCATGAGTGCCAATCACAATATTATTAAAGCCTTCCACCACCTATCATCTGATTAAGCTCAACTGGGCGTGGCACACCATCTTAATTGATGTTATTAGGCCTCTGCCAGCCAGCAATTTCAACCATTAGTATACTATTGTGGACATTGACCACTTAGCCAAGTGGGTCAAATTAAGCCTTACACAGTTTTAGAGAAGTTGCCACACCACAAATTTTTTCATGGAGTAGTTTGTTCACAGGCATGGGTGCCTGCAGGTTATCCTGATGGACAGTGCTACCAACTTCACATCAAAAATGCTTTTGGAACCAAATCAGCTTATGGGAATTAGGGGGTTTTCTGCTTCATATTAACCGGAGACTAATGGAATCATTGTGAGGGTTGCTGGAACCCTAGAGCAAATCCTTTGTAAGTTCACTGCCTCTTCCCCTTCCCAATGGACCCTCTGCATCAATTATTCTGTTTTTGGCTACTACATTAAATATCTTAGTGCTACTGGATTCATCCCTTTTAAGTTACTGTATGGTTAAATGACCTTAATGGCCATAATATACTCTATTGTCAAGGATAAATATGGAGTCAGGCCTAAAGATAATTTTAATTGATTAGTCAAGGCACTAAATAAGGTTCAGACTAAGGCTTATGGGTACGCCTTAACTAGAAAAACCAACCAGAAAGCACAGGATGATATCAATAAAGCCCTTTCACAAGTTCAACATGGACAAATGGGTGGAATACTGAAACTCTTACAGATTTGGACAAACTAATAAGATATTTAAATTCTGGAAAGGGTTATACATAATTTTGGAGTGCTCATTAATTGATTTATACTATTAAGAGTTTACTTGATAAAAAATTGTTAATAAAATTCATGCAAACTTCTTCTAACCTTATTCCAGTATCCAATTCCTCTTCCAGCTGCCTTCAGTGAATAAGTCAAGTAGAGGGGGAAGTGTTTTCAAAGGTGTCAAATCAACTTTGAATAATCATATATTAAATTTCAATGGCTGTAACAAAAAAATGCAATTATATTTCATCTAAGACACTCTACCAATTCTCCCTACTCTTTGAGTCCCCTATTCATCCCAGAATCATCACGCGGCAATTTATAACCTCTAAAGTTACATTTCCCCTAAATGGGCACAATTATAACCATTGGACTCATTAAACAACTTATTCTTATTGTACTCCCTGACAATTGTGTTTCTAACATGGAGACATTGGTTTTATGCTATAGGACCTTTATTTATACCCTTTCCTTTTATCCCAATAAAGTATCATCAAATACCCAAATGTATCTTAGTTTATCAAAAGTCACTCTTGCGGTAGGAATTTACTATTTAAAGATTTAAAGGGACATTGAGTATCATATAGCGCACTGTACAATATTCTGTGAATATTGAACTGTCATTATACTGTGGCGTTACAATTATGAAAGGGTGATGAAGTTCCTGAACAGAATTATACCTGTGCTCATAGAGAGCTTATCTTGCGCTCTACCTGGACCATCTAATTAAGCTGAAGGTAAGAGATTGAAAGGGCCCTCTGGACTCAAATGAGCGATGTGGCCACTTGCAATTGCTGGATCCTTGAACATGTTGGAGATAGAGGGCCTCAAGGATTGGAAGGGCACACCAGCCCTCCTAGACCGCCTGGCGTTCATAGACATCATAGTCCTCCATTGCATCTGAGGGATGGCCATGCATTAACTTCCTCTCAGTAAAATAACTCTCTATTAAATCAGTTAATGCTTTACATCAAGAAAAGGAGCCATTGCTTAAGGGTATTAGTTAAATTGCACAGGAGACTCTATTGACCTAATCTCATGGTTGACGCCCTGAGAAAGAATTAAATGATGTTTATTAATTTTACAATATGATGGAACTGGACAAAAACTGAAGAAGATAAAGTAATGAGATTGAAGTTATACCAAAAGGACTTCCAAACCCTTTTCATATCCCAACGCACCAGGCTTGAATTATAATGACATAATTAAGATTAAAATCCTCTAACAATACTATTGTTGGAATTTGTGCCCACCTTTCCAGCTTCCTAGATCACCTGTTGAATCACTAGGGGATAAGTCCCACTGGCAAGTGAATTGGATATTGGTTAAACCCAATATCAGTTTAATAATGTTAGGGGATTTTGATAATTCTCCAGATTTAGATTCATTGAGGATCAATCTGGGTGAATGCTTAAGATCTTGTTGGGAAGAGCTGCTGACAGAATGAGGGCATCTGATAGTTGATTAATAATCAATCAGGTATGAATTGGGATTGGTCAGGTTTCATCACTGACCAATTGAGATTTAAGTAGCATTTGCGAGGCGTGTGATGCCACTTACAACTAGCAAATTGATCAGTTGGTTCCTGACCTGCCATAATGGGTAAAGAGTCCCATTACCTAAGCCAGTCGTTAGCCAAATATGGTTGGTTTTCTGTAATCTGGTGGGAAACAATAGGGACATATTTTCTGGCTCTTTCCGTTTCAGGTCTTGAGGATGTCAGACAAAGGAATAGTAACTTAATGGAGAAGACCATTGCCGGTGAGACTTCAGAGGTAAGTTCAATGGCAACAGTTGCCATTTCATGGCTGAGGCACCAACTGAGGAATTGGGCGCCAAATTACCACTATAAATTCCTTATCAATTCACATTAATAAAAAAATTCATCTTATTGAAAGAAAAAACCTCCTCCATTTGGACATAAGTTCTATTCATCTTAAGTAAATTATTGTTGTTTAATACAATTATTGTGAGCTTTTTTGTCATATAAAGAGTAAGGATTGAGGATCCTTAGAAGAGAAGCTAGACTTAGATGAGAATCTCCACAGATTCAGCGTGACAAGAAGAAAGGCTGGAAACCTCTGAATCTAAGAGTGTATCAAGTTAGAGGGATAAGGGAAAAACTCCATATAGTTGACATCAACAATATAGCATTGGTTAATACAGGTCTAGCGTTGGACCATATCAGGTTTATCCATTCAACTACAGATAATAGTCATCATAATATTATTAATCACATATCAACTACTATCAGTCAACATGAATCATACACATATAGAACCTGTGCAGTTAACTTTTTTGAGCTATCACTTAGTGAAGAACCCAGGATTGTAACATTTGGTACTCACAAGAAGAGTAGCCAGTTCCCAATTTTTAACAATTGGTGCTCACTACATGGGGTAGTTGAGTAAGATGTGCCAATATAAGATGTATACTAGAACAAATTAAGAAAACTTTGGACAGAATTGGCAACTGTCAATAAAAATGGCTTAAATTCAGCCAATCATAGAAAATTTGCTGCCTTGGAGGAGAGAGTCACTAAGATTGCAGAAGGATTAATTTTTCTGATTTCAGCAATGAGTTGATAGGGAAAGTAACATCATCAAAGAAGAAAGAAGGAGATCTAGTTCGAGAAGTTTTATTCTTGAAAACTGAATGCAAAGTGGATTATGTTCAACTGCGTTCACTCAGCTCAGATGTGAAGCGTCTAGTGAAGCAAATCGAAGAATTGAAGACTCATATATGCAATTGTGAACCCCATGAGCGACTGATGCTGAAGAAAGGACCCAAGAACTCCAGTTTGGAAGTCAACAATACCCAGAAATATGCTAACAGCATTCACAGTCATTTCAGAGATGATCCCAAAAATTACTCTTCAAGTCAATCATGTAGCCAAGCCAAGTGTGGCAGCTAGAAAAACTTTGGAGAAATTCAGACACGCTGAAAATTCTCACATTTCATTAGTATAATGCTCCTGCATTCTTCTGATTGTTTGACATGACTATGTTTGGGTATGGTGATTGCCAAAAATCTTTGATGGTGATAAATTGTTTGGACATAGACTGTCAAGACTTGGTGTTACCTCATCTAGAGGGGGAAAGATGGTCTTACTCAGAGGCCAAGGCTGTCATAATTTAAGAGTTTGGAAGTCCCGCGCATATGCTGAAACACAAGCAAGAATTTATGGGATTCTGATTCCAGAAGGACGAGACCTTAGCAAATTTTGCCAACCAATTCTACCTAGAATCACAGATTTTGGTCAGAGCAAAAGTATTGGACGATTTTGACATGCGTTTGAATTACAAGTGGATTTTTGGCCCTATTGCAATTTACATTGAATGATGTTTTCTGTGTTAGCAACTGAAATTACCACTCACAAATGATGGATCATTTTTGGAAATACTAGGAGCCACGTTTAAAGGCCCCTAATAGAAGCTTCAAGACAAGCCCAGTAGAAATTTGAATCCTACAAAGCTGACTGAGAGCGCTAAGGAGTCCAACGATTGAACTGTAACAGGAAATAAGCTAAGGAGTTCAAGCGGAAAGACAAGAAAGACAAACATTATCATCAATGTGGAGGGAAGGGTCACTTCGCTGCTCAATGATATAGCAAGAAGCCAAAGGAGCAGATCAATGTGGTCCAGGCAAAAGAGGCCAAACATGCACATGAGTCATGAAAAAGGGCCTGCGGCCTAGACGGGAAATAATATAGAGCTGCGGTTAAAATCATTCACCCTGATATCTTAAATGAGGCTATTGACATAAGTGATCTGTTTGTCAATGCTGACGCACCAGACCAACTTTATCAAGTGGTCAATTAAGATGTCAGTGTGGTAACCAGATCCGGAGCAAAGGGTATTGACCTCAAAATAATTAAGGAATTCACTTACCTATATGCATAACAACTAGTGGACAAGATTTGATCCTCAGAGAATCTAGAAGATCTGGACAAGGTCAAATTAGATGAGGCAAATCTATTTATCCCCATTAGCGCAATTAAGGAATCATTTCCTGATCTGTTGGTGAAAATTATTCACACCCTCAATTTGGCAAATAATGGCACTATAGAGTCAGTAAATACAATTTTGCGATACTCTGAGTGTACATATATTGATATTATGGTCAATTGAGTATGGGTGCTGGTGATAATTGACAGTGGAGCGCCTATCAATATTGTCTCAACCAAGCTGTTGAAGAAGATGAGAATCTCACCTGATTTGGAGCATAAGAAAGTATATGGGACTGCTGGGCTGAATACAACCATATCCTGTGGAGCATGTAGCACTTTACCACTCAAATTTGAATCTTTAGTAGTATCCGCCCCAGCAATAGTTTTGGCCAATCAAAACTATGATATTATGATTGAGACTGAGCTTCTAAGAAAGTACTTAGTTAGATGTAACTTCAAAGAAAATATATTGACCATATTGGGTCTTAAACTACCTATAACGGATGGGGCTTCCAAGCCCCAGCCCGCCACCAGCCCTAAACCACCACCCCCATATGTGGCTGTACCAACTCCAAATGGTCCTGTCCAAGTGGATGGCCTTGATGGGCATCTGGGCCGAGGTGCAGTGCACCAGCCTCTGTCACTTTAGGACCCCTGGGCTGAGGTGCATCCCTACAGCCTCTGTCACCTCAGGCCACTCTGGCTCCTTCCACTCTCACCATGGCAAGGTCACTCTCAAAAGGATCCTAGCGCGTCCACCCCCTTTCCTCTCCTCCTCATTGCACTGCCATCTGCACCCCCAATCCTGTTTTAAATAAATAAAATTACATAAAACAAATCCAGTGAATAGTGGCCCTTATTGAAAGTAGACTCAAAGTCAGAATAGAATTCCAAAGTGAGGTCCAATGGGGCTGACCTCGCTTTGAAATACTTTTCCTAAAAAGGATAAATTATTTGTGGGTAATGAGGGGCGCAAAAGCCTCTGGAATTGATGGCATCCAGGTAGCTTGACGGAGAAGCAGAGGGGAACCTCAGAATGCACAACCAATTAAATAAACAATTTTATTTGATTTCATTCTGTTATCAACCTGAATAGGAAAATCCTACTCAGAATAATGGAATTGCAACTATCAACGCACACAAATCTCATAATTCCCAACATTATGAGATTCATGTATTATTGCCAATCATTACACTACCTCTAGTTTATCAAAGAGATGGAGAAACTCCACTGACCAGGAGAAACAATTTCATCAATCTGATCTACAATGATGGCATTATCCAAATTTGCTACCAATTGGTTGGGCAAAAAAGAAGAGAAATGCTGATGGAGATCCTGGAAAATTAGGAAATTCTGCTACAAATCATAAATTTGAGGACTATACTGTTGGTATTGTAGATCATAGTCAATACGGGATTGATGTTGGAGATACCCAAGCTGTTGTATGGAGAGGTCATTAACACCTGGAAAGAAGTCCAGAGTAGAGCAATGGATAGCTCCTGGATTAGTTAAGCCAGGCCCTGGAAAAATTTGAGTTCTTCTGGCAAGTTTGAGTGAAAAACTGATGAAGATTGAGAAGAACCAGATTATTGCGTTTTTCCCTCTGATCCTGACGGCGGAATTGAGGAAATTTTATTATTTTGGCACCATCAATGAGATGAGCCTACCAGCAGGTTTTGCCAAGAGTATCAATCTATTGGTCAATTGAGAGCAATACGCTGATCTGATGGAAAGACAGTAGGAGGAGGTGCTCAATTTATTTGAAAAGTATTGGGAAATCTTTACCCCAGGATGATCACTATTTGGGATGTGCAAGGAATGTAATCCATAAAGTTAACACTGAGGAAAATTTGCCAATAAGAATGAGACTGAATCAACGGTCAAAGGCCTCTGAGGCGGTAGTGGAAAAAGAGACCAGAAAACTAGTGAAGCATGGGATTCTAGTTTTGTCATCAAGCCCCTGGGTGAGTCCTATCATGATTGTGAAGGAGAAGGACGGCTATAATTGGGTAGTGATTAACTATTGGAAGCAGAACATAAGTAATGAAGAAGGATTCATATCCACAACCCCAAAATTGACAATGCATTAGATCCATTGGGAGAAGCAAAGTATTTTTACGCAATGGATATAATATGGGATATTGGCAAGTCAATTTTCTAATTGAAGATCAGGAGAAATGCAATATCATCACCATGCAGGGGCTATACCAACCAACACGGATGTCCCAAGGTCTTTGCAATGCACCTGCGACGTTCCAGAGGGCTATGGGCGACATATTTAATGAATTGAAGTTGTCACGCGTACTGGTGTATTTAGATGATATAAATGTGTTCATAGGACCTTTACTGACCATTTACACCACTTGGAAGAAGTCTTAAAGAGAATGTCTGTGGCTAATCTGAAGAGTAAGCTTAGGAAATGCCACTTCTTGAAGAAAGAGTTGAATATTTGTGGTTCATCATAAACTTGAGTGGACTGCAGCTGTATACCCAGAAGATTGAGGCCATAGAGCGGATGGCCATCCCAAGAAGTGTCTGAGATATCCAAGTGATTTTTGGAATGGTCAGATACTACCAAAGACTTATATGGGATTTCACAAGAATTGCTAAGCCCCTATTTCATTTGCTGTAGGATCCAAAGAAAGAATTCATTTGGAATGAAGAGGCATAGAGTTCTTTTGATGAGTTATGCCGGTGTCTGATAGATTCTCCAATAACAAAATATACTAATTTTAATCAGGAGTTTATAGTACTGACTATGATTCATTAACATTAATTAGCACTATCTTGAGTTAAGTAGATGAGCTTGGGGATGAGCATCCGGTAGCTTATGTGAGCCAGACGTTATCAGCAGCAGAACAGAATTTCACTGTTACTGAAAGTGAATACCTTTCAGTGATTTACGCCTGTAAGCACTTTTGTGTTTATTCATGGTACGCATTTTTAAGTGGTGATGGGCCACTCCTCACTGAATTGGCTGCATACCCTAATAGAACCAGAAGGGCGTCTGGCCTTATGGGCATTGAAGCTTCAGGATTATGACTATGAGATAGTTTACTGATCAGGAGCTTCTCACCATAATGTGAACGTATTATCAAGGTTATAATTAGTCCAAGTGGTATACCAATAGGCCAATGTGCTGTTCCAGAAAATGGTTAATGGAGAAATTGTGAATGAGCCCTGAGAGATCTAAGGTGCGCTTTGGTAAGTGATGGAAAACACTGAGACCAAGGATAGACAAAATTTTAAGATGATTGATGGAAAAGGATATTATTCTCAAAGATTGTCAGAACAGGCAGCAATCATTTAAGCCATGCATAAGGTTGTCAGGCATGGAGGCCTGAGGAAGATGACTGACCACATTTCCCAGGACTACTGGGAGTCTATAAACTACAATGTGGCTAATTATCCAGCTTGCTGTGTGGAGTTCCAGTTGCACAAACCCCACAAGAACACAACCAGATATCAACTAATCCCCCGGAATTTTCCTAGCATACAGTGTCCAAGAATGTAATGGGACCACAGACCATAAGCACAGGGTGAGTCAAATATATAATAGTTGCAATTGACCATCTGACCAGATGGGTTGAGACGAAGGCCCTGAAAAATTAGATGCTACAAGTACTGCACAGTTCATGTCATGGTTGGATGACTTAATAGTGGGAACTTATGCTAAAGATAAGGCTGGGTGACAGGAGGCCCAGAAGGTGAACCTTCAGGCCCTTCCTGACCTGAAACACACCTTATATCAACGCTGAGTGCAAGCAAAGCATGCTCAGGTTGATACTAATGGGGTGCAAAACGCCCAGCCTCTTATATCGGCCCAGGCACTGAAACAAACGATTTATGTTACAAACAAAGATGTTTTGATTCAGTTAATTGGAGAGCAAGGGTTTGAATCTTGTTTGAGTTATGAAATTTTAAGATCAGGTAAAATATGGCTTCAATTAATTACTCGAGTGAAGTCACTTTTGGTGTATTTTATGAAAATGGATGGAAGCATCTGTCTATTGGAGCGTCAAGGCTTGGGCGCACTTCCACAGAACTTTAATTTCCCTGACCCACTTTAAATATGTTTTTTGAGACCAAAATTCCTCGTTGGTCAACTTTCTTAAATAAATTTAACCATTATTTTACGTTTTGCTAATGGTTCCTTGGGCGAACTTGATGGTGGACCTCTTCAGGGAGGTCTCCAACTATGTGGGCCACTACCTTTTATCACAATTTACCAAAATCTCAGGTGCTCCCTTGGGCCGCCCAGGTCCCCTCCAGATTGAGGCACCCAAGCCTACTGGCACCAAGTTACACTTGATTATGGACTCCCCTCTGAGGTCCACTCAAGCTGTAATGTTTCTCACTTACCTGGTACTATATGTTGCGCTCTACACCCTTGCCTGGGGTACCTTTTGCACAGGCACCATTTGAGGGGCCTTATTTCCCATTCTCCTAATGACTAGTTCCCTAGCAATGTGGGTTTGCATCCCACATCACCTTGCTGGGAATGAGAGAGTTACAGACACTCTCTTGACATTAGTCAACCAACCTTTTTATTATATGTGCATAAGAATTATCCGTGTGGGACTTTCATTATTAGTAAATTGGGTGCGCTGGCCATTTGTCACTGCCACGATGGTGATCACCACATTTTTCTCATCTGGTTTTGTATTGGTGCATCTCAGCATTATTCTTGCAACTACCAATTGGGAAGTGCCCACCCTTCTTACTTGTACCTGGTGGTCTCAGACTTTTCACAATTCTGATGTCATGATTCCCCACCTTTCTCCTGAGATTTACTCAGAAATTCAACAAGCCTTGGCTTCCCTTGAGCCAAAACCCTCGTTAAGTAAAAATAATTTGTCTAGTTCACGTCCTATTTCGCGAGGAGTGGATCTGTTGTCCCAGCTGTTTCCCAATGTGGGCAATTGGGTTTTCGCGGTATTCCACACACAGCTGCTCTTGTGGCGAACAATGGAGGGCTTGGAACAGGTCTTGGAGCAGAATTGACCTGATGAAGCATCCCTCCATTCCTTCTTTGAGTTCTTTTCTCTGCGTCAAGCAGGTCAGCTGATGAAAGCATACTTAAGTGACTTCTGCAAAAAAGCTCAGGCTTTGACATTAACCAATGAGGTTAAAACGTTGTTTCTTCATTCAACTTTAGATATATCGATGCAAAACTCCCCAACTTAGCAGTCACCCCCTTCCAATTTTGATCATCTTGTCAAAACCCTTTGGGGTAGTTTCCCCACCCCAACCCAGAAGGGGCCAGGTAATTTGGCCATCATCGGATAAAATCATATAAATATGGAAGCCAAAAAGTCACGCGCGCCTCTTAAAATGAGGGAATCTTATCCTTCTAATCCTTCGACTTCTTCTAAATTTAGAACTGTACAAGGGTCTAGCCCCAAGAATGAAGTAAAGGTTTCAGATGATTCTGCCATGATGATGTCACCCATGATCATCCCTATAAATATTGTGTCCTCAACTAGTGATACTTCCTTGAATTGTGAGATAATTACCACTGATTTCCTCCCCATCTCGGCGGAAATTGGGAACATCAGAGGGTCTGAACCCAAATTTAACTAAAAAAGGATTCTGTTATCATTTTTCTCCCCAACACATTTCTGAGGTGCATGCTGAGGCATCAGTTCTGGGCTTGGGAATGATGGCCCTGGATAGCAATGCACACCAAACCCTCAGAATGAGTGTGGGTTTGTTAAAGCCAAAAAACGCGTTTTGTAACGTGAGCAATTTATCCCAGAAAGAGCCGTTTATATGCTCATATGGTCTGGATGAGGACCCTATTTCAGTATATCAGATTACTCCTGAGAACCCTTGTTTGACCCCTACCATGATTAGGGGTTCTCAGAAAGTTGAAAAGGAACTTCGTTATAAATATCAAGATGTATATGCACCTGCGGAAGTGTGGTGGGATATGTGGCCTCAGTAGTAAGAGTGGCCCACTATCCCTCCCCCTTCTATGATTCCAAAACATACCATGATGGCTTGTTCAAGCTGGAGGAAGAATTTTCTGGTGAGTTGGTGGCGTTTTTTGCTTTGAATAAATCCCATTAGGATACTTCTTGTTGACTGCTACCATTACATCCTCTTATGGAAAGTTCGGCACAACTATTTTGGTGGATAGTGGTGCCTCAAATAATTTTATTGACCAAAACCTTGCTGACTACCTTGAATTGAGTTACTCACCAGGTGGTATGGTTAGAGGTGGGGCTTCTCAAGGTATCCCCACACTGGACGTCATGGGGTTAGTCAATTTCCAGGTAGGTTCCTATCTATTGTCTGACCAGTTTCAAGCTATCAGAAACCTCTTGTTCCCCATCATTTTGGGTGTTGAGTGGTGGCGGAAGTTTGACGTCAGGACTAATTTAAAAGAAAACACTTTATCCTTGTCTTTGACAAATGGTCACCAGTTGAATGTTCCTTTTTCTGAGGATAACGCCCAAGGCAAATTACCCCATTGGCCCAATGTTCCCAGTCCGTATCTTGCCCCTTTGCTGAAGCCCACCGTGGGACTTTCCTTACCTTCCTGTTTGGAGGAGTTGACATCTTCTTTTGATGAAGCCTCAGCTAGTATGCTACCAGAACATTCTGGGTTTGATTGCGACTTTAAACTCACTGTGGATCTGGTGCATATTTATTCCCCCATATACCCATTGACCGTCCAGGAGGAAGAGGTTTTTGATATATGGGTGAAGGAGCAGTTGGCCAAAGGTGCCATCTTTCAGCGTACCTCCCCTGTTTGCTCTCCACTTCTCTTTGTGGAGAAGGCGGATGGAACTTTACATCCATGTGTCAATTATGGGAACTTAAACAATGTGACTGTACCTAACCTCCATCCCATCCCTTTAGATTCCCAGATTGCACGTTATGTGGAAAAGGCAAAAGTTTTCTCCAAGTTGGATTGCCTCAATGCATTCAATCAAATCTGGATAAAGAAGGGCCAGGAGTGGTTAACCGCATTCTGCACCAGAAAAGGAATTTTCCAGTTCCGGGTTATGCCCTTTGGGCTTAAGAATGCCCCTGCCATCTTTCAACGCCGCATTGATGCTGAGTTGGGGGACTTGTTGGGGGTATGCGCGGTTGCCTACATGGATGACATCCTGGTGTTTTCCCCCAATCATGAGTCACATGCAGTACACCTTTGACAAGTTGGGAGAGATTGAGGGCCACTTTCCTTACCCTTAAGATTAGTAATTGCAAATTCTTCAAGTCCCAGGTTACTTTTCTGGGCAACGTCATTTTTGACCAGGGCCATATGATCACTCCAGACAAGGAAAAGGCTATTTGTGAATGGCCTACCCCCACCTCTGTCAAGGAATTGAGGAGCTTTTTGGGGACGTGTACATTCCTCAAGAAGTTCACCCCCAGTCTCTCTGAGGTGGCAGCCCCCTTATATAAGGCCAGCGGTGCCAAGGTGCTTCAGTGGTCCCCGTGTTGGAGGATGCTTTCCAAGCGGTGAAGTGCACCTTGTTATCCACATCCATCCCTCGCCATGTTGACCCTGCAAAGGAGTTCATTGTGTCCTCAGATGCTTCCAACTTTGCCATTGCGGCTGCCCTGTTACAGGTGGGTGAAGATGGGTCTGAGCATCCAGTGGGATATTTTTAAAGGAAAATGTCTCTGCATGTGTTAAACTACGCCGTATATGACAAGGAGTTATTGGCAGTGGTGGAGGCGCTGCTTTATTGGCGTCACCACTTACATGGCTCCTCCCAACCATTCTGGGTACGCACAGACCACCGAGTCCTGTTGTACTACCGCGCTTCACATGTTCTAACACCACGTCAGACCCATTGGCATGAGACCCTTGCCCTATTTACATTTTCCTATGAGTTCACCAAGGGCAAGGAGAATGGTTTGGCGGATGCTTTAAGCTGCAACCCTGCTTTGGCTCCTAATCCAAAGGAGGTAGAAGCACAAAACCCAGTTGATGATTCCACCGAGTATGATTCTGTCTCAACTTCCTAAGTTCAGGGTACATACGCCAGCGCTCATGCCTCTGGAAAATGCAGCAGAATATAGTATGTTTAGAAAGGTAGTTCTTTCTCAGCCGTTATCAGCGGAATATACTGTTGTTCTCGCTAAGAGCGCCCTGAATCAGGAGGACTTATCCAGGGGTTATCACATGAAGGATGAGATGGTGTGGTTTCAAGGGCGCCTATGGGTTCCTGCTGGACCACTGCGCCTGGAGATCATCCAGGACCATCATGACGGAATCACTGTTAGTCATCCTGGGAAAGCAAAGACCTTGGAGTTGATACGACGCACTTACAATTGGAAGGGCTTGCCTGTTCAGGTAGGGCGGTACTGTAAAGAGTGCCTGATCTGCAATCAAATGAAACCCAATCAGCAACCTTTAGCAGGGTTGTTGGTACCTATCCAAAAGGCTGAAGGGCCCTGGACTTCCCCATCAGTGGATTTCATTGTGGAGTTACTCGTTTCAGATGGGTATGATGTGTTCATGGTGGTGGAACGCTTTACAAAGTTCGCCCACTTTATTCCTTGCAGAACAGCCATAATTGCTGCTGAAATGGCCAGGCTCTTCGTTGCCCATGTATTTGCGCTTCATGGGGTTCCTCAAGAAATTATTAGTGACCGGGAACCCCAGTTCTCCTCCATCTTTTGGGAAGAGTTGTGTAAAACTCTTCAGATTCGCCCCTGCCGTTCAACTGCCTATCACCCCAATCAGATGGGCAGACTGAGCGAGTGAACCAGTGCCTGAAACAATTTCTGCGTTGTTACACCACCGCAGACCATTCAGATTGGGTTCCTCACCTTCCCATGGCCCACTTTAGCTACAACAACACTTTGCATTAATCAATTGGTTGTTCACCCTTTTTTGATAACCATGTCTTTAAACCTGCTTTTAACATGGAGCCCAGCTGTGGCTCCAAAGTGGAAGCGGTGTTGGACTTTGCTAAGACTCTCAAGAAGGTCCATCAGGGGGTGTCCACATGTTTGGAGGCGGCTATGCTGGTTTATAAGGAGAATGCCGATGTAAAGTGCCAAGTGGGTCCAGCATACAAGGAAGGGGATCTTATGATTCTTGATGCTCACAACATCCCTATCAAGCAGCCATGAAAAAAGCTGGGTCCAAAGAGGATTGGTCCTTACCAGGTAGTTAGAAAGGTGGGTCATGCCTCATACCATTTGGATCTTCCCTCCGCATCTTGGATCTTCTCCATCTTTCATGAAAGCAAATTGACGTTGTTTGAGGGCCCTCCACCTGTGACTCCCGAGGCTTATCTTGTGGATGGGGCGCCAGAATGGGAAGTGGAGGAGATAGTAGCCTCCCGCTGGGTTAAGCGACGCCTTGAGTACCTGGTATCCTGGAAGGGGTTTGATGCAGCAGAGAACAGTTGGGTGCCAGCACGGGATTGTGTACATGCCCAAGACCTGATCAAATCATTCCATAATCGTTTCCCTGAGGCTGCAGGATCTCAGCCTAAGCCGGCCGTTGCTGCTATGAAGTTGCCACCAGCCTTAAAAACTTCTCCTTAGCAAATGACCCTGGAGGGGGTGGAGCCCAAAAAGGAGGAGAGGGTAATGTCATGGTTGGATGACTTAATAGTGGGGGAACTGATGCTAAAGATAAGGCTGGGCGACAGGAGGCCCAGAAGGTGAAACTTCAGGCCCTTCCTGACCTGAAACACACCTTAGATCAACGATGGGTGCAAGCAAAGCATTCCCAGGTTGATACTAATGGGGTGCAAAATGCCCAGCCTCTTATCTCAGCCCAGGCACTGAAACAAACGATTTACGTTACAAACAAAGATGGTTTGATTCAGTTAATTGGAGAGCAAGGGTTTGAATCTTGTTTGAGTTATGAAATTTTAAGATCAGGTAAAATATAGCTTCAATCAATTACTTGAGTGAAGGCACTTTTGGTGCATTTTATGAAAATGGATGGAAGCATCTGTTTATTGGAGCGTCAAGGCTTGGGCGCACTTCCACAGAACCTTAATTTACCTGATCCACTTTAAATATGTTTTTTGAGACCAACATTCCTCGTTGGTCGACTTTCTTAAATGAATTTACCCATTATTTTACGTTTCTAATGGTTCCTTAGACGAACCTGGTGGTGGACCTCTTCAGGGAGGTCTCCAACTATGTGGGCCACTACCTTTTATCACAATTTACCAAAATCCCAGGTGCTCCCTTGGGCCGCCCAGGTCCCCTCCAGATTGAGGCACCCAAGCCTACTGGCACCAAGTTACACTTGATTATGGACTCCCCTCTGGGTCCACTCAAGCTGTGATGTTTCTCACTTACCTGGTACTATATGTTGCGCTCTACACCCTTGCCTGGGGTACCTTTGCACAGGCACCATTTGAGGGGCCTTATTTCCCATTCTCCTAATGACTAGTTCCCTAGCAATGTGGGTTTTCATCCCACATCACCTTGCTGGGAATGAGAGCGTTACAGACACTCTCTTGACAGTTCATCCTGGTTCAAGTTGTATACTGCCATGAATACCTGCAAGTCTTGTTAAGTGACAATAGAACGAATTTTATGTCCCATGTTGGATTTTTGTCTGGGGAGATGCTCGCCTATTCTTTTTCCCTAAAATCCAAAATGTAGGGGAATGAAACCACTGATATTAATATAAAATAAATAAACACAAAAAACTAGGAAAGTGATGATTTTATTGGTTAATAGTCCTTTTTGGGAGGTAAGAAATGAATTCTCTTAATAAGTTGATACTTAAAACACTAGAAAGGTCAAGACTCAACGTTTGGATTTCTCAGTTAATACTGAATTAGTTAATATGGGTGGTGAACCTATCAAATTGTTCAAAAGCCTCACTTCACTTTGATGAGATGGCTGATGGAGGGCAGGTAAGTCCGTGCAGCAAGGTTTTGATGTATTTTACCCAATCAATGGGATAGAAAATTTTGCGATTGATTGGAACCCCTCTGACACTATAAAAGGGGCTGGTATCCGTGGTGTAGGCTTTATTGAAAATGGAAATGGCCTGGAGAAGAGCTTCTGATGGCCTCCCTGAATCTGGCTGACAATTTGGTGCAAATAATCGCCTGAACTCATTTTGTGTGCCCAATTATTATTAGAGGTGTTACACTGATTTGAGGGGTTCCATTAAGGATTGACAGGGTCTTTTGACCAATTTTTATATCACTCACCTCTTAACCACTCTTTATGATACATTGGACTTATAATTGTCTGACATCTACATAAACCTAAGGTTGAACAAGATAATGGGGATCCAAGGAGTCATGTCATTTAATTACTGGTGAGAGATGAACGAATTGGCAGAATGAGTAAATGGAATGCTGGCCATGATGCTGAGAAAGCTGGTTGCTGGGAGAACTTCTCACATGGGGAACATACCTCAGTTTGGTGACATTTGCATATGATATCAGTCAACATACAGCATTGGGAAAACACTGTTTTAATTTTTGTGTGGAAAAAGCCGCATTAATGCCAATTCAATTTTTTGGTGGTTAAAGCAACATTGGGGATGAGTGCCAAGAAGTACTTGCTCCAACTTTCAAAATCCTGATTGAGATACAATTTCAAACATTCAATATGACTTTGAATAAGAAAATTAAGGCCAAAATGATGGACAATAAGAACTGACTGGCATTATCAGAATATCAAATAGATGATAAATTAGCCTATTGTGATATGCATGGCTTCAGAAGAAGGAACAGGCTAGATGCGCTATGGGTGGGCCCATTTGAAATTATCTAAGATGGTTATACATGCCTATTCCATCAAGAACCTCTTGGATGGAAGGATTGGTAATCAGGTCCATGCTAGATAACTAAAGTAGTAAATACAAGAAATATTTTAAGAGTGTTCTCAAAGGACTGCTGAACCATTGAGATGGTTATGTCCTGACATTTTTTGGTTAAGTCCTAAAAAAGGACTGCTGAACCAAAATAAATGCTTAAGTTTTAAAAATAAGACCTCTGAACCATGAAAACTGGTAGGTCAGAGTTTTTAGAATATAGTTTGAGGGAATAATAAAAAAGATGGACCGCTGAAATGAGTGAAGGTCATGTTCAATATAAAATGAAGAAAAAAATAAAAGATTGATAAAATATAGGAAAAAATATATAAAGGAGAAAAGTAATACACATAAAAAAGTCATATATTTTTATAATTTTTTATTGTTTATCCTCAACTCAGGGATGATTCTGCCTATGTCACCTCTTGAGGGAGGGAGGATGTATAACAGTAGGGGTAAATAAAAAGTTGAAATATATTTGAGATTGGATGCTAACTTGGGCTAGATCTAATTAAAGCCAAATTTGTTGAGTGGACGCTGAGCCCTGAGAGAATGCAACAAGGGGAAGAAAAATGGAGATATCAGTACTTGCCAATTGTGATACCACAGATTGGGGAGGGAAGCAACAGAACAATAAAAGCAGTCAGAAATAACCCCAAAGTAATCTCAATATAACACAAGAGCTGGTTGATTGTCTTGAGTGCTTGCCAATGGGCTTCATCAAGAACGTTGGACATGTGAGCCAGCATCAACCAAGTGATAATATGCAGAGGTTGCCAAACCATGCCCTCAATCAGAGCCATAAGGGAGAGGTACCAATGAGAAGCTCCAGATATGAGATAGTCATGTAAGGAGCAGATGGCATCCTGAAGATGCCAACTACAAGCTTCTTGGATTCAAAACAGAATGAACGATAGAACTTGGGAAAGCTGGCAGCTTTGTGGTCCAACTTTGAAGAGCTTTTCCTGAAAAAAGAAGGCATAGGCTGAAAAGTCTTGATCTAGGATGTTTGTGAGATTTCAGGGGTTCAGAGCTATGGAATGAGCCTCAGTTACTTGGGTCCTCAATTCTTTGTAGGGGAGCTCAAAATGTTTGTGACTTCCAATGACCAGTTCATTTCATAGAACAGCTGGTTTATAAAATTGGCCAAGTTGATTAAAGAAATTTTAAAAGCAAGTCAGATCCAGCATGAAACGATTGGTTATTATCTATTGGCATTGCTTCAAGAGGCTCAACAATTAATAGTAGGAGATATACAAAAGGAGCCAAATCTAGGAGAATATTGAAGTCCAATTCAGGAGTTGATGACAGAGGAAAATTTGCCGCAAGACATTCAAGATAGTTGCTACTCTGGTTTCATTGGTGTTAGATACCATTTCTGGCAGTTCCACGGAAGGACTGCCTACATATGCACGACTTGGAGTATGGGTCCTAAGGGGGCCATATAAGTGATTTCTTCATACAGAATGACTCATCAATTGGAAGAGCTGAACATTTTTATTAGACATACTGTCAAGATATTGCTGGTACCAAGAATCCAAATTTGACATATGAGCTAGGCAAGAGGGGTATTTTTGGACTTTTTATAATAGTTGACATTATTCACTTTAACATTAATTAAGCTCTAATTTTAGAGAAATTAGTATAAAATTCATGAGATAAGCTCTTCAGAAAAAAATGTAATAATGATATGAGCAGAAAAGTTATTAAGAGAAAATAACAAGAGGGGGATGATACCAGTGGTAGAATATGGACTCACTACCACTGCCTTACCGAGTTTGATTCCAGTCATGAACTTTGGGTAGGGGGCAACTATGACCGTGTTGGCGTTGTACACCAATGCCCCAAACTGAGATAGCAAATAGCAAGGCGGTCCATGGAGTTCCTGGCCTATCATATGCCGCACATAGAAGTTTTCCAGGTTTTATCCTCCTTTCCCATTTCTTCAATCCCTTAATTGGTGCAGTATCATCTCCAGGTCAGCCCAACTCAAAGAATATTTAGAAAATTTTGAAAATAACAAGAGCAAATATAATTGATCATTCTTAATTTTGTCATGAGACGGACATTGATGGTATTAACCTCCTGCCAAGGACAAGGTGTGAGATCAAGAAACTAAGGACTCTGAAAGGGTGGTTAGCTGAGCGGGTAAAACTGCTTCCACCCCTAGTGCAGGTTTTGAGTTCAAAACCTGTACTGGCTAGAAAAATTCTCAGTGTGGTATATTTGTCCCAAGGTCGACCCACCTCAAATACTTTTAAAGAAATTAAGAACTCTGGACCAAGATCCTGATTATGACAACAGGTTGTATGCCCTGACTAGGGAAAAACTAGTTTCCAGGACTAAAATCATCATGAGTAAATTGATCAGCCTGGCACAACAGTGGGTCGTGAGGACTGCACTCTGAGGAGGTGGTAGCAAGGAAGAAAAGGAAGAGAACCACATTCCAAAGGTTGTCCT
The DNA here is from genome assembly GCA_022478985.1 of Massospora cicadina. Classification (NCBI taxonomy): domain Eukaryota; kingdom Fungi; phylum Entomophthoromycota; class Entomophthoromycetes; order Entomophthorales; family Entomophthoraceae; genus Massospora; species Massospora cicadina. Next base: position 136,686 of record JAKSZP010007933.1, read on the forward strand.
GAGCAGTGTTAAACGCAGATCAGCTGCGGCTTCTGGATACTAAGAAATATTAAACGTGGTCTGAGGCAGCATTCTCCTGACCCAATCCTATTCTCACTGAAAATCTAGGCAAGAGGGGGATGCGTTGGGATTTTTGCCCACCTTTCAAGCTTCCTAGATTAACAGTTGAATCTCTAGGGGTAAGTCACACTGGTGAGTGAATTGGATATCAGTTGGCACCAATTTCAGGTTAATAACGTTTGGGGATTTTGGGTAATTTTCCAGGTTTGGATCTATCGAGATCAATCTGAGTGAATACTTAAGATCTCATCAGGAAGAGTTGCTGAAGAAATGGGGCATCTTATAGTTTATTAATGATTAACTATCAGGTATGAATTGGGATTGGTCAGGTTTCATCACTGGATGATTGGGAATTTAAGTAGCAGTTGTGAGGCGAGTGATGCCACCTACAAATATCAAATCAATCAATTGGTTCACTACCTGCCATAATGGGTAAAGAGTCCCATTACCCAAGCAGGTAATTAAGCCAAATATGGTTGGTTTGCTGTGATTAAGCAGGAAATGTTAGTGCGCATTTTCTGGCTCTTTCCATTTTAGTTTTTGAGGGTGTCCGATGGAGAAACCTAATAAGATGGAGAAGACCATCACTGGTGAGACGTTGGAGTGAAATTCAACAGCAACAGCTGTTATTTAATGGATGAGGTGCCAACTGAGGAGTTTGCGCCAAGTTCCCTCTATAAATTCCCTATCAATTCACATTAGTAAAAAAGATTCATCCTATTAAAAAAATTCCTTTCATTTGGACATAAGTTATATTCATCTTCAGTAAATCATTATTATTGTATATAATAATTGTGGACTTTTTGTCATATAAAGAATAAGAATTGAGGATCCTTAAAAGAGAAGCTGTTATAAACGGGAATCTCTGAAGACCTAGTTTGACAAGAAGAAAGGCCAAAAACATCTGATTGTGAGAGTTGATCAAGTTAGACGGATAAGAGAAGAAGTCCTATAGTTGAGATCAACAGTATTTTGTGGATTAAACACAGGTCTAGCGTTGGACCATATTGGGTTTATTTAACTCAACTATGGATAATAGTTGTCATACTATTATCAATCATATATCAACTACTATCAATCAACGCATAATTGTGCACATATAGAACCTGTGCAGTTAACCTTTGGGAGCTATCAATTGGTGAATAACCCAAATTTGTAACATTTGGTAATAACAAAAAGAATAGCCAGTTCCTAATTTTAACAACTATAAGCTCAGATTAGTGTGCTTCAAGCTTAAATAAACAATAACTGAAAACATATCAATCAAGTTAAAGTTCTAATACCTTATCATACTACAATTAATTGAGGCTAATAAAACTAGTCCTGTTGGTGTAATTTATCTCCTAGTATAGAATTTACGTTTTACCTTTCTTTAGAAGTAAGTTATCTCCAGGAAAGCGGTCTTTCATTTTTTTTTTAATATATGAGAACAAAATATATTACCCTTGATAGACATAAATTTAAGTAATTATATTAACTTTTACAGTAGGGCCTCCCAAAAGATATGACGCCACTCTTATGAGTTGCACCACTTGGTCTGAGGTTTAAGCCATCTTCATTAAGGAATTTAGCAGTTATTTTACCCTCGCCAAACAATTTTCTTTAGGAGTATCCAATTCTGACAGGTAGAATAACCCTATGAGCTCTTTTACCGCTTTATTTTGAAGACTAAACTCTAGTGAATTCATAAGCAACTTCTATTGACGATGCAATAACTGTTTTTTCCCACCTGACCAGAAAACCTCAACTGCAGCACCATCTAACTTTTATTAAAAGAACTTTTTACTTCTAATATCGATATTATATAGGCTTTTTTCAAAGCCTCAGCCCCTTGCTACTGCTGCTCCCCCATCTACCTCTTCTCCACGCCCCTTAATACATGAGGTAAATGAAAATGAGCCTAAAGAGTTTTACTTTCTAAAACTTCATTTATTTTTTTAAAGGTGAAATCATAACATTAGTCATTTCCTCAGCTTCTGCTCTCTTAACTGGGGAGGCTTATTTAATTATTAGGGTCATGTAGCATAAGTACAAGATACCAAGAAATTTTACAAACCAATAGAGGGCTTTAGGCAATTTATCTGAGAGAATACTTTTTTCACTTGCTATTGCAAGCGAGCTGAGTTTAACTGTCTTTGACCTTCTAACTTTATCTTCATTGAGACTTTATTCTTCTTGAGATTGGATTTGGTACGTTAGTGCCATGGAAACGGCAGAAGAAGTTTAGACTGACCTGCCAGTTGGGATGTGTGAGCACCCAAAAAGCAAGCCAGAATGCCAGGGGCATTGCCAACTGTGTGACTTGATATAGGATAGAGGGAGCCATGGTGACCAAAAGAATTGGTAATGCCCACCTGGAGTATGGGGCGATGGACCACCAGGGAAATACCATTTGGGATGTGTTTTTATAAGGGAAGATAAACAAATAAAATTTCTTTTTTGGTAAAATTTTATTGGGAAAGGAAAGTAAGAAAATTGACCAACAATTTTCTTAGTGCCATGCAACTGATTGAATAGTGGTCAATTGGGTAGTGACAGGGTGGGGTTGGGACCCAACAAATTTGACCTAACCAGCATATTGTTTGGGAATGGGGGGCTTATTCTTTTAGAACTGACATTGCAAAATTTGGCAGCAGGCCAAGTCTCTGTCAGTTTGGCCTCAAATGTCCAAACCAGGGCTCAACTACGTTTCTGACAATTAGCATGACAGCATTTGGCCCAATGGGTGATGGGAATCCCCCAAGGCCATCCCTTATAGGGATGGATCCATTTGGTTGGGAACAGGTTTGGGACAGACAACACGCCCATGCTCAGTCATTTAACCGTTCGTTCAGTCAAGAGCGGCATATCAGACGCAGCGCCCAAATTACTATCTGAGGGTTTTGAACTTACGTTAATAGTGCCCAATATTTGTTCAACTGGTCTGGAGATTGAATTGGAACCATCAGGCGATCCAGCTGATATCTCATCCTTTGTGCTTTTACAGCTATTCAAATTTTGCGCATCCACCAGATTGCCAGCTAAATTAAATCTGACCAGTTTTAAATTGATAAACTCAGCACAGATTTTGCTAATTCCCCACAAAAGTTCTGCTGAGGTAAGTGTGGGTATCAGGGGTGGGATTCAAAGTGGACGAGCTGTTACCCATTGCTCATCTACTATGTGAGCGAGGTCGCCCTGAGTGATGAGGGGTACCACCATCCTCTTCAGCATCTTCTTATTCAGGAATAGGAAGATGGAGCAATTGAGAGCCAAAGGACGTTCCCCAAGACTTACATTACCCTTTCCTTTTTCCAAAGGAATGGCACCCCCACCAGGAAATTGTGCCAGAGCCACATTCTTGTGTGCTTTAGGTAGCTTGATAGCCATAATCGTCGCAATTTTCTGAAGGGGATGGGGAGCCTCAGGATGGAATGCGTGGAAGGCTTTGACCAGAGCCATGCAATTCGCGCAATCATGCACCTTGACCCAACTATTTTTGTAAGCTGGGTATCCTTTCCAGGCCACGAGATATTGAACTGAACGCCGCGATTTGCAAGATGCCAAGATAGCTTCTACCTCAGCCTCTTCCTCGCTATTGATGATGATTGGTTCAGGGTCCATGGGAATTACACCTTTGAAGGGCGACAACTGGGAAACATGGAAGACTGGGTGCTGCTTCCAATGTGTGGGAAGCTTCAGGTGGAACGCCCCATTACCCAATACTTGCTCCACTAAGTGAGGGCCCAAATGCTTACTGGAGAACTTGCAGGAAGGGGTTTGAATTTGCAAGTGCTGGGTATCAAGCATGACATAAGAGCCAACCGTAAAAATCATGACCTGGAAGGCGCTTACAGTCCGCGAATCACTTATAGTCATCGATTGCTTTGGTGAGGTGTTCCTGTACCAAGGCTTGAGTTGAACGGATATGGGTAGCATGATCCTGCGGCAGCTTGAACTTCAGGTTGCAAGCATGCCCTGACTGAAAATGATGGGTTATAGCCCAGCGTTGCTTCATATGGTGAAAACCCCGTGGAGGCGTGGATCCCATTATTGTATGCAAATTGAGTGAGAGGCAAGTCACCGGACCAGGTATCCTGCGCTGCTGTGGCATAGCAACGCAGGTATTGTTCAAGGACTTGATTAACCCGCTTGGTCTGACCATCAGACTGGGGGTGATATGCCATGGATTGACAGGGGGTTATCTTCAGGATTGATAGGAGTTCATTCCAAAAGCATGCAGTAAACTGAGTACCCCAGTCACTAACAATTTCCTGGGGAAGACTGAACATCAAAAACACATATCATACAAAAAGATGGGCAGTTCCTTCCGACATAATTGCAGAAGTGCAAGGGATAAAAAGGGAGAATTTAGTGAAGCGATCTACCACCACCATTATCACTGTGAACCCATTAGAACAGGGGAGATTGACAATAAAATCTATGGATACTGAGGTCCACGGACCTTCCGCCTGCTGTAAAGGGTGTAGGAGGCCATTCTTACTGGAGCAATCCAACTTGGCCATAGTGCAGGTAACACAATCGGCGATCCAAGCTGGAACCTCTTTGGTCAGTCCTGCCCAATTGAAGGTACGCTTGATCAGATTGATGCATTTCTTGTTACCAGGGTGTCCAACTGTGGGAGGATCATGGTGTGCGCGGAATACTTTTGGGTGAAAAGGGGGGGAACCCACACATGAGAATGGAAGTAGATGAGCCCCTCTTCTAAAGAATATAGGGAGTGTTTGGGACTCAAGTTCATCAACTGCTTGACCAACTCCACGCCCTCAGGGCAAGCCATTTGAGCGGCCAACACTTGGGCCAATAACAGTTCATTGGGAGACAACGTGGTGGAGGAAACAATGGAGGGAATGATTGACAGGATCTGAGTGGCAGGGATCATGGTAACGAGATCCACTTCCTCAGATTCTAAAGGGACAGTGAGCAGGGCTATGACTTAAGAAGTTGGGGAGGACATTGAGCGCACCTTTGACAAATTCATATTTGAAGTTGAAACTACACAGGTCTTGATAGGTTTGGGCCTGCCAGTGCGCCAATTTTTGAGGTTTGCAGAAATACAAGAGAGCCTGGTGATCTGTGCAAACTGTTAGCTCGTGATGGGCACCCTGTAACAGGTATCGCCAATGAGTTAAAGCCCATGCAACAGCTGCCAGTTCCTTGTCATAAATGGCCCAAGACTGCTCCATGGTAGTGAATTTTTGGGAAAAATAAGTGACTGGATGTTCAAGACCATTCGTGGTCCTGAAGCAGCACCGCGCCCACCGCTACCAATGAAGCATCACAAGTGACAATATATGGTTTGGTGGGATCAGCGTGTTTCAAAATGGGAGGAGACATGAACACCTCTTTGATTGATTTGAAAGCCTGCTGACATTTGGGGGTCCAACAAAATGGTACATTTTTCCCAGTGAGGGGATGGAGTGGAGCGGCCAACTGAGAAAGTGCGGGGGAAAATTTTTTTCAAAAAAAATGATAGTTCCCAAGAAACTCTGAAGTTGCTTCTGTGTAGTCAGAGTTGGCCATTCTCAGATTGCATCTAATTTGTTGGGAGGGAGTAGCGACACCTTCTTTGAGAACTAGGTTTCTGAGAAAGGTAACCTCTTCCTTATAAAATTCGCATTTGGAAGCTTTGAGGAACAACCCTGCTTTATGCAGGGCGGACACCACCGCTTCCAAGTCGATAGCATGTTGTTTGGGGGTTGGGGAATGGACAAGGATATCATCGATGTATGCAATAGCACAAGAGAACTGGAGATCCCCTAACGTGTTGTCAATCATTTGTTGATCCATCACCCAAATTTGATTGAAAGCGTTCACCAGATCCAATTTTGAGAAAACATGGGATTTGGCAATCGCCTGACTGATTGTCTGTTCTAAGGGCAATGGGTAGGGATCTGTAACTGATATTTTGTTCAGGTGACCATAATCTATGCAAGGATGGAGTGATCCATCCAATTTTCTTGCAAATACAATAGGGGAGGCGATGGGAGAGGTTTCTTTGAACAACCAGCCTTTTTTAACATATCGTCCAACCAGGTATTGAGTGCAACCTCTTCCTCCGCTGTATGAGGATACAACGGGCAGTTGATGTTCACCAATTCCACAGTTGTTCAAAATCCACAATTGTACCTGGAATGTTTTGGCAGATGGTCCACTTTTTCCATATCAAAGATTTCTCAGTATTGCATTAAGCTTTCAGGAAAATTGGCTGGGATGCCCGCGGAGGTAACTAAGGTAGTGATAGAGCTGGTTCCTTGTATTTTCTTGAGGGTGTTGATCAAAGGGAACTCTCCCTCTGAATCATCATTGGTAAATGACAATGTATTAGACTCTAAATGAATCTTCACATGTTGTCAGCGCCACCATCCCACACCCAAGATCACTGGGAATACCAGGTTTGGCATGGCCAAAAACTGATCGCAGAAGTTATATTGGTGGATTGAGAAGTGTAACGGCTGGCGGATGACATATGAAGACTGGTAAGCAGATGAGGCCACCATTACTGAGGCGCCCACATCCATTTCCAATTTTAATTGTTGTGCCAACTTGATGCTCATGAAGTTCCCCGCTGCTCTGGTATCCACCAGAGCTTTGAAGGATACATGATGAGGACTGACACTGATTCTCATAGGGACAAGGAAATAAGCGGAATTCTGTTTATTTGGAGATTTGGCTGACTTGAGAATGACTGAAGAGATAGTGGGTATGTCAAACCCAAGGTCAGGGTTTTTAGCTGGGGCGAAAATTGGGAGTATGAGTGTGGGAGAAATCATTTCTTCCATCTGGATTTGAACAGAGTCATTCATAGTTGACCCCAGAAGTGGCAATTCAGACTTGGGGGTTATGGAGGGGTTGTGCAAAAGATGCAGTCTGCACTTCTTGGGTAGCTTGAAGAAAGTTTTCTGAAATAGAGTGGATGCTTCTCCTGAAGTCAGAAAGTGACCAAACAAACAACAAACAACACAGAACTGATTGCACGTTCATCTGGTAGAGGGCAACCACTGCAGCACCCAATTTCAAAAACCAAGGCGGAAATGGCTGGAAGTAATGGTTGGTCAATTATGTCATGGAAAAGCAGAAGAAGTTTAGACCAGCCTGCCAGTTGGGATGCGTGAGCACCCAAAAGCAAGCCAGAATGCCAGGGGCATTGCCAACCATGCGACTTGATATAGGATAGAGGGAGCCATGGTGACCAAAAGAATTGGTAATGCCCACCCAGAGTATGGGGCAATGGACCACCAGGGAAATACCATCTGGGATGTGTTTTTATAAAGGGAAAATAAACAAATAAAAATTTTTTTTTGTAAAATTTTATTGGGAAAGTAAGAAAATTGACCAACAATTTTCTCAGTGCCATGCAACTGATTAAATAGTGGTCAATTGGGTAGTGACAGGGTGGGGTCAGGACCCAACAAATTTGACCTAACTGACGCATTGTTTGGGAATGGGGGGCTTATTCTTTTAGAACTGACATTGCAAAATTTGGCGGTGGGCTAAGTCTCTGTCAGTTTGACCTCAAATGTCTGAACCAGGGCTCAACTACATTTCTGATGATTAGCATGATGGCGTTTGGCCTGATGGATGATGGGAATCCCCAAGGCCATCCCTTATAGGGACAGGTCCATTTGGTTGGGAACAGGTTTGGGACAGCCAACCCACCCGCACTCAGTCATTTAACCATTTGTTTGGTCAAGAGCGGCATATCAGACGCAGCGCCCAAATTACTATCTGAGGGTTTTGAACTTATATCAATAGCACCCAATATTTGTTCAACTGGTCTGGAGATTGAATTGAAACTGTCAGGCGATCCAGCCAATATCTCATCCTTTGTGCTTTTACAGCCATTCAAATTTTGCGCATCCACCAGATTGCCAGCCAAATTAAATCCAACCAATTTTAAATTGATAAACTCAGCACAGATTTTGCTAATTCCTGCAACAGTTCTGCTGAGGTAAGTGTGGGTATTGGGGGTGCAATTTGAAGCGGACGAGCTGTTACCCATTGCTCATCTACTATGTGAGCAAGGTCACCCTGAGTGATGAGGGGTACCGCCATCCTCTTCGGTATCTTCTTATTTGGGAATGGGAAGATGGAGCGATTGAGAGCCAAAGGACGTTCCCCAAGACTTACATTTATTAGATCCCAAGCTGATTACTGAGAATCACTTCATTTAAAACCAATATAAGTGAGAAAAAAGATACACTTGGGATTATGTAGTTAAAACTTCTTTGTTGAAGTAAAAAGAAAAGATTTTATATACTTCACTTATAAATTAAGATATTTAACATGAGTACATGGGAATGTGGTATTACCATACTATAATCTTTTTTGATCTCTATTTTAGTAGTGGCATTCTTTGACTTAATTGTTGATTTCTGGAGATCTGTCTTGTGATAGACATCTCTGAAACATGATGTTTGGTGGCCTCTTATGTAATCCTCGCTTTTGGGTAAGGGATGGAATACTGTTTCTGTTTATTGCTTCATTAGCTAATTTAATATTATGCAGATTATCCTGAAGTTTGGTCAATGGTGCCATTTCATCATGTCTAGCTTCAAGGTCTTAAATAGCCTTGGAAATTCTTTGACTTCCCAATGGGAAATTATGCATATGGAAGATTTGATTGTTTCCATTTTGGGTAAAGAACTTTGGCTGGGAATTTAATCTTTCTTACATCATTATAAATTTGATATGGAATTACTCTTTATAAGATGGGTCACAGAGGAGCCTGGGAGTGGTGCTACTGGTCAGACTTTGACCCGTGGAATTAATAAACAACAACAGTATAAGTCCAGTGGAAAAGCCCTTTGCATGGATCAGGCAATTTTCCAATTTCCAAATAAAAAGGGTCTGAAGAGGGCAGCTGTACCCCTCATCACCTAGGGCGACATCGCCCATGTGGTAGATGAGCGCTGGGTAACAACGCTCCCTCTGAAGATTCCTCCCCCAAGTTCCCATGCTTGCCTATGCCAAATTAGTTTGCCAAATTGAGGAAATTTGTGCCAAATCTATTGGTAAATTATCTTCCCCATGAGTGGGAGGGACTTTATAAAACTGATGGCGCTGAATTCTCAGAATTAAAGCTGAAATATCTGAATTTAACAGGCATAAATCCCAATGAGTGAGAAGCTAATAGTTGGAAGGGGACAAGTAATAAATTCTTGGTCAAAATCTCCGATGGCATCAAGCCATTAAGCAGTATGCTTGCCAACGCCAAATTCCCCTCAAAATCGTTGGGGACAATCCCCAATGAGCAGGTAGCACCATTGGGGACTGTTAAAAATAGTCTGAAACCCCCATTTTTAAAAATGTGATTGGTGCTTGATGGAACTCATTTGGCTGAACAAATGCTCCAGTGACTGGGCATGGGTGGATTAGCCATCCCAAACTTGTTTCTGACCCATTGGGACCACTACTATGTGGGGTGGCCCTGGGGGATCCCACTGCCCGTTGGGCCAGATGCATCATGCTAACCAACATAAACTTAATAAAGCCTTGTGTCAGGCAATTTCAGATGAACTGATAGTGACTTGGCCTGCTGCCAAATCCTTCAATGTCAGTTCAAATTAGAATTATTTCTCCCTCCCCCAAAAATTCTCAAGGTTAGGTCAAATTTGAGGGCCCCAATCCTGTTGCTTTGACAAGCTGACTCTAATCAAACACTATTTAATCTTTTGCGTTGCACTGAGGAAATTGTTGGTCAATTTATTAAACTTTTACTTTCAATAAAATTCCCGCTAGTACCCAATTTTTATTTATTTTACTTCAATTCTTCTGGCCAAAGTCCCAATGGCACTAATTTGGTGGCCCGCTGGCTCCTATACTGGCTTGGCTATACCAGTTTTATTGAGCAAACTCTCCCACCAAAAACTGGATCTATTGTAAATTTTTTTGGGAATTTAATCCTGTTATTGAAGCTATCCGCTACCAGGATATTGGAATCCTGTGTCCTCACATATCTCACCTTCAAACAAAGATCCTCCCCCTTGCCTCTGCTTTGGTGATGTCCCCTTCCATTGGGGATCCTGAAGCAGTATATCCAGTAGTGCAACCCCCTGCAGCAAGGCCTGCAGGGTCTGAGGAGTTGCATCTGTTTGGTTCATTGCCAGTTTTCTTTTCACGCTCACTGAGAATCAATGAGTCATTGTTGCTCAACTTCCCGCGCCATACAACATTGTTCAAGCGGCAATGCCACAAGCATTCTGGCTTGCTTTTTTGGGTGTTTACGCATCCCAACTGGCAGGCCAGTCTAAACTTCTTATGTCGTTTCCTGACAAACAGCAACCAAACTGGTGGAGGTACTGGCAACCAGGCCATTGTGGATGGGGTCAAAAGAGGCCCTTTTATAGGCACCAATGGCTTAGTTAATTTTCTTTTACAGCAATGCCGTCATGCAATCTTCCCCCACCAATTTGGAAGAATTGTTAAAATGAGGATGATTTTGCCACCCAAAATTATATAAAATTTGACCCCTTTTTATACCTTTGGGGGGCCAAATAATATGAATTCCACTGATGATGCCCCAATGGGTGAACTAAGTTATGCTGGCAAAAGTATCAGAAACAAACACGCATATTACCAAATCAGACAATCATCTAAATTCCCACTTGAATCAAAGCCACAATGCAAGGTGCATAATAGAAGTGCCATCACTCAAACCCAATGTCAAGGCGCATATTATCAGTTATTGTAATTAACTTATCTCATCACAAGCAAAAATGAGCAGAAACCCAGAAGAGGAACCCAGCACAATGACCCCTGAACATACAGGTTTGGGGATAATTGCTATGAGAAGAATCTTGCGCATACAAGAATTAGAAGAAAATGAGTGATCAAGCAAAAGCAGCAGTCAGACGCCGTCTGACTAGAGGATCCTGAAAAATCCTCTATTGAAACATTAAATTCCCCCCATTTTACAATACTAATTTCATTTATATCTTGTTTTTCCCTTTAAGTATATATTACTTTCTTTTTATTCTAATAAATACCTTTCTATAGAATTTTTAGTTTATCCTTTTCGCTTTTACTTGTTTTGTATCAAGTTGGTAATCACCATTATCCAATCAGGGTTAACCAATATGAAAAATATCTAGTAGTAAGCCTGGGATTCATTTTTTTGAAGAAGACACTCTGTGAAGGATACCTTGGTTCTGATAACGCCAAGGAAAAGGTTAGAAAGGTTCCTATAGAGTCATGAAGGTTAACATATGTCAAAGATTGTAATGAGGGTGTCTATAACTCTCCTGTTTCCAGCGTGGTAGTTTATGGTGCACCGGCCAATGACAGGAAACTAGTCACTAGTACAAAAGTTATTAGAACCCAACAGAGGGTGCTAGAGCAATAAAAACTTAAGAGAAGTAATGTTATTGGGAGAAAGAGTAATCAGATGGAAGTGGCACAGTGAAAATAGCTGGACAGATAAGGCGACCTAGGTTGAAGGGATCCTGGGCAACCCAATGGTGCATGGCGGATAGTTTAATTGTAGATAAAATTAAAAAGTCAACATAGCATGAGACCTCCACGGAGAGGTTTGCACACAGGATCCTCCAGGATAATATAAATATAAAAACGTTGTACTAAATGGGGTTTTATTGTAAGGGAGAAGTCAACCAACAGGGGAGATTGGTCTCAACATGGGAAATTTAAAGGAAATTGGGCTAATAATCAATTGAGGGAAGTGGGTCTAAGCTGAGATGCGCCAATAGGTGCACGCTTCCATTGGGCAAAATGCTATATTGGGTAATTGACTGAAATCAGGTGATTGATTGTAAAAACGGCTGACCTGAGCTGGAAAGTACGAAAACTGAATGTGTTTCAAAAACCTGTTCACCCAAAACTGAAGCAAACTGTTTTCAGTCATAATAAAGCTAGTTCATTTTAACGGTTTACTCTCATACAGGGCCAAACTTCACTTGCTCCCATAGGACCAACTTGGGCATATTTAGCCTTCATCCAGCGTTGGTATATGGTATGCATGAGGTCAGGGAGGCCTGCTAACTTCACCTTCTTGGCCTCCCTGCAAGCATCTTTTTCTCTAACGTTGGTCTCAAGGATGATGTCATTTTCCAACCATGACAAAGATGGCAAAGAGTGTCAATAGTTTGCCAAGAATGCAAAGAAAGTAAACAAGCAATCAATGCACCAAAGGGTAGCATCTGATGAGAATTTGCTTAGAGAGAACTGTTGTGATCTTAGCAAAGGTTGTCTGGTGCCTAATCTGCGCGGAATAGATCCCCTGAGCAGCAAATCGACTCTAAAGCTAAGTGAGCTGAGGTCAGAGCGCTGACTCTGATGCTCACTACTAGGCTGGCACCATCAGGCCCTAGCAATGATCATAATAGTTCTTCTGAGCAAATTAAAAAAGATGCGGATATAGAGGCTATCAAGGAGAAGGTGGAAAGGATTCCTCTAGACTCCTGGTGAGGGAGAGGATACCATATGCAGAGTTTATACCCTGGAACTTGAAATGCACGATTTGTTTAATGATCTTGTGCGTTTCAAGGGGGCTACTAAAAGAGCTAGAAGTGCCTCACTACCCATATTGAGAGGACCCTCACCAATTATTAAAATGGAATTTACTCTCAATATTCTTGAGGAGAGACTTGTATTACTTTAGAAAGAGAATGGAGAAACCATTACCACTCAGAATGATTATGAAGAACACTTGAAGCATCATGACAACATGCTGATAGCAATGGAAAAGAGTATTCAAAGATTCGAAGGCACTAATTCTTACTTCACCTGAGCCAACATCTACTCAACCTATCACTCAAATGGTTGCACATGAGTGATTACTCAAATATGTGCATAACAGCCAGTCAGATCTTATATTCAACCACCTATAATTCTTGATGATTATTTTGAAGAGAATTCAAACTTTAAACCCTATATTAATACCATATACACACCAGAAGAGGGGAAAATTGCTGATTTTCTTGAAGTGTAAAAAGTAGCATGGATGGCGCTAGCAATCACCATAGGCTCGCCATGTACAGAAATGCATGAGCTGTGAAGTTTAAGAGATCCTCAGCGAAAGATTGAGACCTGTATTATCGTGGACTGAAGTCAAGAACATCTTACTCTCAGAGTTCAGTAATGAACAAGGTGTCCAGAATATGATGCAGGAATTCATGTTAATTAGAATGTACAAAAATGAGTTGATTGTAAATTACACTCCTCATTTCTACCTTAAGGCCCATAAGCCTTTAGAAAACAGGAACAATGATCTGCCCACCACCAAAACCGTTTTGTTAAGCTCTCTGGAGATGCATCCTAATTTGAAGATGCACATGATTTTGGCGTATAGGAGTGCTATATCCCTTAAAGCACTCAAAGAGGCGCTACTCAATGTACAAGGTATGTACCAATCTGATTTCAAGTCAATGGTACCTACCCCATCCCCTTGATGAGTCAATAAGGCCATTTATTTCGTCAATTATAAGGTTAAAAAAGCCCAAGGAAGAGAGCAAAAAACAGCCTGAACGCTTTCCAAGTCAATAATTTATGTGCTATACGCTTCATAAGCATACCCACTTTGCTCGATCCTGTCCATTAGTTATAGCCAAAACAAAGAGCAAACCCCTAAAGAGAACACTTAATACCATAAATTGGTTAGATCTCCACATTGATGGTGAGGATGACCATGAAAACGAAGACTAAGCTAGTGTGGGCTACTATGTGTTAGGGGCTTCTAGCACAATGGCTGTATTGGCTAGGTTGAGAGTTCATAGTTCATATGGATCTAAATCAAACGATACTTATTTGTCTGAAGCATGTAAACTTAACCAGGTGATTAATTCCGTTGAAGAAGGAGAGCAGTTGGTCACGTCTACATTAAAGAATGTGGTATTTGATGGTGAAGACACTACCAATGACAAAGACAATGCTATTCTCTTTATGCAATTTGGGGACTCTGCCACTGACGTTCTGGCCTTTGGAAACCCCCTTGGCAAATTTGTAACAAAGGTGGAAGTTATCATCCAGATGGTGCGTTTATTGTCAGCGCTGGACACTGGGGCTCCAGTTACCATCATCTCCTCCAAACTTATGAAGAAGCTCAAGCTTATACCCAACATTGACTAAAATGTGAAGTACTGTACCACAGGACTTGCCATCAACCGCACCTTAGGAGCTTATTCTGCCTTACCTTTATGATTTGGGCGCATGGTCCTGATGGCACCTGTAGTAGCGTTGGACAATGACCACTACGATTTCCTGATTGGGTACAATTCCTTCTGAGTTTTGGGGCAAAGATTGACTTCACTACCAGAACGTTTAGTATTTTAAACTATCAACTCCCCTTGGTGTTCAAGGAAAAGGACGCCATACCTCAAACACAGTGTACTTGCTTGGTTGAAACAGACCAAATGATCTACCCAATTCACTACACCTTAACTGAGAAGGGTGTAAAACAATTGCCGCCTACTGTGAGCGTTATATAAGGTTTCTCCCTGTGTGAAAGTGCGAGCATGGAAGTCTGACCAGGGACCAAAAGGAGAATCGCCTTGTTAATCAGCGTTAAGATTCCTACTGACACAATATTGGAAGTGTACAGTCAAGATGGAATTTGAGAGCAAGAGCCCAGAGTGCTACCAGGCTTCTATGACACCACTTACTCTGGAAAGCTAAACCTTATTCTGGGGAACATTACTACCCAACCAATCAAAGTTAAAAGGGACAACTGTGGCTCTGGATTGCCTAACAGTTGCTAAGATATTGAGTCAGTATATGAAGTCAAAAGTTTTGATGAGCTTGGGTTTGGGGATGTAAATCCAAGAAGCAGAAAGAGTTGGAAGAATTTTTGGATGATTTTAATGATATCTTCAGCACTGGTCACAATTAATAAGGCCTGTGCAAAGAGGAGGTCTTTAATATGAAGATTGGTTTAGCTATCCCCTTTAAATCCAAACCCTATCAACATTTGAAAGCAGAGGATGCAGTCATTGCGTAAGAGCTCAATAAAATTAGCTGAAGAAGGGCTAATCCATCATTCCAAGGGCCCAAGGCATCTCACTTGCTGCTGGTACACAAGATGGATGGGTCTTATAGGGTTGTCATGGACTACCGCTGACCAAATGAGATTACCAAGAAGGACTTGTACCCTTTGCCATGCATCATTGATGCTTTGAAGCGCCTTGGCGGTTTAAAATACTTTTTTTGGCCAAGGACCTAGCCAGTGGCTACTGGCAAATGGAGCTCACCCCGAGACCAGGAGAAATGCGCCTCAATCAGATGTCAAAGGTTTTTTGAACCCATGAGGGTGCCTCAGGGGCTCTGAAATGCCCCTGTAACTTTCTAACGAGCAATGGATTGTATTTTCAGCAACCTTAAGTTATTGAGTGTGTTGATATACCTTAATGACATAACAGCGTTCAGCCGCATGTTAAAGGAGCATTTGCAGCACCTCTGAGAGGTTTTTAGCGGTTTCACGTTTCTAACTTAAAGCTGAAGAGAAGCAAATGCACATTTTGAAGAGAAAATTTAAGTTTTTTGGGCACAAAAACAGTCCAGACAGAATTAAACATCAGGATGGAAAAGTGAACGCAATTGTGGTAATGGAGCTACCCAAGAGTATATGATACGTTCAAGTGTTTCTAGAAATGGTGGGTTACTACAGTCAGTACATTTCTCCATTTGTGGACTTGGCGGCGCCCCTTACCTACCTCCTGACCAAAAAACGAAGTTTAATTGGAGCCTGTATCAGGAGCAGGCATTCACGGAGTTAAAGGCATGATTGGTAGAAGCACCAATTTTAGAATACCCAAACTTCAATAAGCCCTTCTACTTGTACACTGACGCCATGATGTGGGACTTAGTGCGATCTTGGCCCAACTATCCAAGAATGGAGTAGATGATCTGATTGATTATTATTCCAAATTATTCATCAAGGCAAAAAAGAATTACACAGTCACCAAACATGAATGCCTTTCAGTAATTAGAGCAGTCAATCACTTTAGGCCCTGCCTTAATGAAGTAGAGTTTGTTATAGTCACAAATCATGCGTCTCTCTGCTGGATGAGACTCATGAAGGATCCAGATGGACGCTTTCCCCGTTGTGCTGTCCTCCTGCAAGGTTATAATCTTGAAATAATACATTAATCAGGAGATAAACATTTTAACGCATATGGTTTGTCAAGGCAACATGTACTTCTCTTGCAGGCGCCAGAGAGTGATTACCTGTACAACTTAATTGGGCTGCCTGAAGAAGATTGGTAGGAAGAGAAAGAAGAGGTCAAGAGCGTCAAACGCAGATGTTCTAGACACTCAGCGGGTCAATGAAAATCTGCAAAAGAAAGTTCAATACAAGTGGTATCCTTACATCTGGACCAGTAGTTAAATGAAGATAGTGATGAAGGCTCACAAACATGTGGTCCATGGAAGATTTCAGAAGACGTTGGCTTACCTCAATGAGAGGTTTTTACTGAAAATGCATGTCCAAAGAAGCACACCAAGCATTGGGTTTGTGTGTACCCTGGCCAGTTTTTGCCTGCTGGAAAAGATATTTGAGTTTTTCATCCATTCCACCCACTGCACCATTCAACAATGTCTCTATTGACGTAATGGGACTATTGCCAACATCATCCAGCGGCTCCAAGTTCATCCTGGTGGCAATTGACCACTTTGCTAAGTGGATAGAAGCATCATCGGCTAAAACTTATACAGCAAACTATACTGCCCATTTTTTATACAATCAGGTTGTTTTAGGACACGGATGCCCTCAAAATCTCTTGTCAGATAATGGAAAAAACTTCATCTTTGATGTGGTGAGAAGCTGATGGATTTGGTAAAGGTGAAACTTCAGTTCGCAACCCCCTACACACCACCACCCAATGAAAGTGTCAAAAGAGTCAACAGAACCCTAGGAGGAAATTTAAAAAAGATGGCTTTGAACTACAAGTTGAAACTGGGTCCAATTGTTCCCATCAGCTCTACTGGCTTACTGGTTAAGACCTACAATGTGATTGAAATGTCTCCCTTCAGGGCCCTGTATGGGTGAGAGGCTGCGCTGCCTACCCTCTTGACACCCATCATATTAGTGTATCAAAATAATCTTCCACCTGGAAGTTGCCAACAAGAGTTAGCTTAAGAGTTGATCAGAATTAAGTTAGAAGCTTCAAGCAACATTAAAGCCAGCCTCCATCCTAGCCAAAGAGAGGGTGAAAGAAGAACCAAGCTACCCAAATTCAGTATTGGAGATAATGCTTTATTCTACCGCTTGAGAGGAACACAACAAGAGAAACTTCTTGCCATTTGGACTTGAACTGCAACCATCTTAACCAATAGAGGAGGAGAATACTCAATCTTCTATGGTGAAACTAATATTGTTTCTAATAGAGTTCATGCCTGGCACCTTTGAGAATTCCCCAGGTCTCATCTTTGAAGGGGGAGTGTCGTAAAGAGCCCGCAAGTAGTGCTCCAGGTCATATTTCAACCAGTGGAATTAGTTAAACAACAACCAAACTGGTGGCAGTACTTGTGACCAGGTCATTGTGGATGGAGGCGAAAGAGGCCCTTTTATAGGCACCAATGGCTTATATATTTTCCTTACAGCAATGCCATCATGCAATCTTTGCCCTACCAATTCGGAAGATTTGTTAAATGAGGATGATGATGACACCAAAAGATATATGAAATTTAACCCCTTTTATACCTTTGGGGGGCCAAAATAATTTAAATTTCATTAATGATTCCCCAGTGAGCGAACTGAATTAGGCTAGAAAGAGCATCAGTAATACAAAAAATTTCATTACCAAATCAGGCTTTTATTCAATTTTTTGCTCAACTCAAAGCCACAATTAAAGGTGCATTGTAGGAGTGTCATCGCTCAAACCTCATGTCAAGGCGCATATTACCAGAGATGGCAATCAACTAATCTCATCAGAAGCAACAATGAGCGGAAACCAGAAGCAAGACTCATCACAATGGCCCTGAACATTCAGATTCAGGGGTAACTGCTACAAGAAGATTGTGCATAAAGGAATTAGAGCAAATGAGTAATCAAGATTATGCAGCAATAAGACGCCATCTAGCTAGAGGATCCTGAAAATCCTCTATAAAAACTTTAAATTTCCCCCAATTTAAATATCTTTTTATGTATATCTTGATTTTCCCCTAGAAGTATATAAGACTTCACTTTTTTAATCTTATAAATAGCTTTCTACAGAATCCTAAGTCTATTTTTTCCTTTAACTTGTGTTGTATCAAGTTAGTAATTGCCAGTATCCAGTCCAAGTTTAACCATTATGAAGTAATCACCAGTAGCCAGTATGGGATTCATCTGTTTTTAAGAGACACTCTCTTTAGGATAACTGATGCTGATAACATCAAGGAAGAGATTGAAAAAGTTCACATTGAGCCATCAAGGCCAACATATGTCAACAGTGTAAAAAAGTGTCAAGAAGTTTGGCAAGTGTGAAAGCAAGTTAGTCAAGCAATCAATGCACCAAGGGGTAGCATCTGAGGAGAATTTACTTAGAGAGAACTGTTGTGATATTAGAAAAGTTTGTCTGGTGTCTAACCTTATTGAAGTAGATTCATTTAGCAGTGAGTCAACTTTTTAAACTTAAGCGAGCTGAAGTTGGTTTGCTGACTAGATGTTTGAAAACTATTACACCATCTAAAGGTATAAAAGGGGGCTAATTTTCATAGTTTTTAGCGTCATCTTTGTTTTCATAGTCATTGAATTGATTTTTTTCAATATTCAGCTATCATACTCCTTTAGATGATGTCATTCTGACATTGGTAAAATTGTTGAGATTATTGTGGTCTAAAAAGAGGTTCATCTTGACTATCAGCGCTTCAATCTTTCTTTACTAGAAATTGTTGATAACGTATATTGAGAGGGTTACTTTTTGAGGGTGAGAAATTATGTCAAATATATTTGTGCTGTATCCACAACACCAAAAATTGTTGGCAAACTAGTAGTATTAAAGCAAAAATGAGTCAGCATAGGGCATGAGGTTTCTTTTGCTGTAAGCTCAATAGTGCCTTAAGGTTAGTCTATTCATGTTGTTTTTTAATACTTATTAGCTCTGGTGTTTCCATAGAGAAAAAGCTATGCTGAAAACTTTAGTCAATAATAATCTACCAGTCTCTCCTCCTTTATAGTTCTTTTAATTTCCCCCAAGCTATCTACACGTCCAATATCAGTGGTGAACTAATGTACTAAAATTGATGCTGTGGTTCACAAAGTAAAGATGAAGGCAATTATTGATTCATCAAAAGAAATCAATATTATCTCCTCCTAGTATATAAAAGGATCAAGTATTGCCTATTTTTAATTATTTGTTAGAATGAGGTATTGCATGCACCGCTTATGATTGTGCCATGGGTGCCTACTCCAATCTGCACCTCAATTAAGAGGACACCAGATATCTGTCTCTGCTATGGCGTTGGGTAATAATAACGAAGGACTTTTGTTGTAAACTAAACCTTTATGGAACATTCTGCCATAATTATCTACAAAGAATTTTTCCTTATGCGCTTGGCTAACTAGTTCCTTTGATCTTACATGAATCTATTAGCGAAAAAGGAGAAACATAAGCTACAAACAAGCTTACTTTGTATCCTGACACTGTTGCTAAGATGGAACCCAGACCCTGTGACTGAAGGTTAAACTTCACTTTCTATGTTTTAATATGAAAAGGTATGCATTCATAGTCTCTAAAGGTCATTAAAGTTTCCTTACAATCCCTAAGGGTTGGTGAAAAGGGATTAATTGTTTCCCCTCATATCTAATTATCAAAATTACTGTTTTACCAATCCTTCTTACCTTGACGCCCTTCTCTGTTGTGAGGTGCTAGACCCAAATTAATAAGGAACTATAACAATTATTTAGAAATTTAACCCAATCTTTAAAAACTAATGAACTAATTTAACCTACTGTCTATCTTTGGTTTTTGCCCATTGTGAGGATTTGACCTTTTAGTTGTGGAGCCTTGACCTTGGGTTTCAATGCAAATAATTAGGCAATCATAGCCCATATTTATTTATATCTATTATCAATAAATGCTTTAATTAGTTGTGGCCTGAAATAAATATTGATATTAATTTATAAAGCATTGAATGAAATTTAGAGTTAAAAGGTCTTGTCAAACAAATCCAGGATAATTCGCCATCAAAGTGCTCCACTAGTCAATAATCCAGGCTATTATCCCCAATATCAATTACTATTCTTCACTGTAGGGGATAAAACCTTATTTTTGGCCCATCACACCTTAACCTTAACTTCATCTTATCTCAAGATTACTTTTATCTGTTTCCTACTTCCCTTTAACTTGTAAAAGATCTAGATAGTGAATCCTGATATACTTTAAGTTCCAACAGGGTATGCACTGATCCCAAGGGTTGATACTTGCTCTGAGATTATACCACCTCAAATAGTATAAATATTTTCACTTTATAATTAAATAATGTTACACTTGATATAACCCTCTTGTGTCCATTTCTAAAAAAGTGCATTAGTATTTTCTTAATTAATCAATATTATTGCTAAGAAGAGCCAAAGTAGAAGGGAGGTACCCCAGTGGTAGAGTATAGACCCTCTACCACTGCCTCCCAAGTTTGATCCCAGTAATGGACTTTGGGTAGGGGACGATTTTGACTGTGTTGGTTTTGCGCGCCAATGCCCCAAACCAAGATAGCAAATAGCAAAGGCGGTCCATGGAGTTCCTGGCCTATCATATGCTGTGCATGGAGGTTTTCCAGGTTTTATCCTCCTTTCCCATTTTCTTCACTTCCCTAATTGGTGCGATATCATCCCCAGGTTGGCCCACCTCAAATAAAATTCAAAGAAGAGCCAAAGTAGTGTACCCTTATGAAGCCCTATTCCACTAGGAAGCCTGCTGATGCTAGTTCAATCCATAAATTGTTTAGCTTTAAAAGGTCTGGTTAACTAAGTCTATTTTATCCTAAAACAGGTGCTTTCTGAAAGGAGCCTTCTAAGGCTACTGGGTGAAAAAAGCATTTTCTCAAAGTTGAATAATTACAGCGGAAAAAATAATCCTCAAACAGAGAAAAATCCGAGTGCACACAAAAGGATCCACTTTTTTAAACAAAATATGCATTCCTTGGCAATATTAGATGTGCTTAATCCCTTTAAAAGCTGATAGAGGATTTACCTATCAACAAAACAGAACCTAATTATCACGGAGATGCTTACTAAAAACAAGAAACTATCATATAATTGCACAGTTATTTACCAAATCATAAAAATAATCAAGAAATCAGAAGACTAGCTACTAAATCTGCCATTAATTTAAACAACAAATAGAATTATCCAGTTTTCTATTCCTATAAACATGAAGGAATTTAACACTTTAAGGATAAAATGCAGATATTTCAGAGTTATCAAAATAAATCTTCTGGTATCCTTAAAGATGATATAATGCTGCAGCGCCCACTTCAGTTTCTTGCTCTGACACTCCTTGCTGTTTTGACTCCAAAATCAAAGCAGCCAACCCAACTTCCTTGGCGCCCTCTCTGTAATCCTTAATCAAAGATCATAAGAGAACTTAGCTTACTTCATCCAACAAATTGGATGTCTTTGGAACCAAAGTCCAAGAAATATTGAGTTTATTTTTACAGACGTGCCAGAGCCTCTCAACAAGCCAAATGGAGTAGCCAAACCAAATGACTGCCTCGCCACTTTGCTTCCTGAAACCAAGGTTACAGCTGCGCAGTTAGCCAGTCAAATAAAATACCTCAGCACTAAATTTGTTTTGCTTAGCTGAGGCTGCTAAAAACTTCAACAATACACTCAGGTTAGCCAATCTGAGTGACTTTGAGACCAAATCATTCTCATTGCACTTTAAATTTTATTTTAAGTTTTATTTATAATTACTATTTTTTACTTATATTTTATTGTTTCCTTCTGGCATCAAGGAATTAAGTTTACTAGACAAAACTTGAAACAATATAAAGAATTTGTAAGTTTGCCACCCAACTGTCTTTTTAAATTTATGCAAAGCTGTGCTCTGAATCTGTTACCCTTGATGTGTTGGTCAACCCTGGCCCAATACCTTTCATTTTCTATTTAGATAATTTATCCATCAACTCCATGAATTACTTTATAAAGACTGATACTGGCGTCAGGATTATTTTTAGCTTCTCAGCTTCCTTCTTGAATTTATGTAGGGTAAAAATAAACTTTCTTGCATTTATTGATAAGTCATTTGGGCTAAATTTCATGGCATGATGATATGATTGAGGGTACAAACTGCAAAGACAAAGCTAGTCGTCAGGAGGCCAAAAAGGTGAATTTAGAAGGCCTTCCTGACCTCAAACATACCCTGGACCAGATCTGGGTTTAGGACAGATATGTTAGATCAGTCTAGAGGATTTGCGTGACGCCAGCCCTGTGTTACAGCAAGGGCTTTAATTTTCACTAGCTATATTTTTAAATGGTGAAGGTTCAGTCTGGGTTCAGCGAATGAGGTTCAAAAACCCATTCAATTTTTGCATTTTTTTAATTGGGCCAGCTATGAATACAATCAATAAAACAAGTTCAATCAATCTTGTGGTATAGTACCCTGTCCAATGGAAACGTGCACCTATAGGTGCACCTGGGCTTAGTGTCATGGAAATGGCAGAAGAAGTTTAGAATGGCCTGCCAGTTGGGATGTGTAAGCACCCAAAAAGCAAGCCAGAATTCCAGAGGCGTTGCCAACCAGATGACTCGATATGGAGCCAGGCATTGGGAAATGACAAAGTGTTGGTGCAGCACAAAGGTGAGAATGATCCTGACAACAAACCACAATGAACCCACTCCTGACCCAGGAGGTCTTGCTGCAGGGGGTGGAATCACAGGGATAGTTTTAATGAGATCCTCAGCATATGGGGCCATTTCCACTGGGGCGGTAAGGAGACGGATTTTCTCTTGCAATTGGTGGACATATGGCCACAAGATCCCCGTGTATTGCTGCTGGAAGTTAATAATAATAGGGTTGTAGAGCCAGAAATATCAGACTCACTGAACCCAATCAACGACGGAGGGGGCCATAGTGACCAAGAGTACTGGTAGAGCCCATCCGGTATATGGACTGATAGGCTACCAGGGAAATGCCATCAGGGATGCAGTAAGAAGAAATAATAAAATTGGTCTTTTGGCAAAATTTTTATTAAAGGAAAAGGAAGAAAATTGACCAACAATTTTCTCAGTGCTATGCAACTGATTAAATAGTGGTCAATTGGGGTAGTGACAAGCTGGGATCAGGTCCTACAATTTTGACCTAACCAGCGAATTGTTTGGGAATGGGCAGGTTAGTTCCTTGAGAACCAAGATTGCAAAATTTGGTGGTGCGCCAAGTTGCGTTGGTTCAACCTCAAACATCTGAACTGGGGCTTGGCTATGTTTCTGACAGTTGGCATGACAGCATTTAGCCCAACGAGTGACAGGAAACCCCAAGGCCACCCCACATAGGGATAGGTCCATTTAGTTGGGAACAGGTTCAGAACGCCCAACCCACCCACGCTTGGTTGCTGGACTGTTAATTCAGTCAATGGCATCACATTGGCTGCAATGCCCGAATTACCTACCAGGGGCTTTGAACCCTCATTGGTGGCGCCCAATGCTATAGCCTGATCGTCAAGTATGATCCTTGACAACTTTGATAAGAGGGTGCTTTGTTCAATTGGCATATTGATCAAATTGGAACCATTGGGTGTTCCAGCTGATACCTCAGTCTTCATGCCTTTCCAACCATTTGAGATTTGGGCATTGATCAGGTTGCCACTCAAATTAGATCTGGCCAATTTCAATTTGACAATTTTGGTGCAGATTTTGCTAATTCCCCATAACAGTTCTGCTGAGGTGAGTGTGAGTACTGGGGGTGGGGTCCAAAGTGGAAGGGCTGTTACCCATCGCTTATCTACTATGTGAGCGAGATCACCCTGAGTAATGAGGGGTACTGCCATCCTCTTTGGTGTCTTTTTGCTCAGAAACGGGAAGATGGCCCAATCAACAGCCATGGGACGTTCCCTGGGACTTATATTACCCTTTCCTTTTTCCAAAGGAAGGGCACCCCCACCGGGAAACTGCACCAGAGCCACATTCTTGTGTGCCTTGGGTAACTTGATAGCTATAATCATCACAACTTTCTGGGGGGCGGGGAGCCTCAGGGTGGGATAGATGGAATGCTTTGACCAGGTCCATGCAATCCGCGCAATTGTGCGCCTTGACCCAACTATTTTATAGGCTGGATACCCTTTCCAGGCCACTAGATATTGGATGGAACATCGCGTCTTCTGGGATGCCAGGATAGCCTCTACCTTGGCTTCTTCCTCATTATCAATGATGATTGGTTCCAGTTCTGTAAAAAAGCACCCTTGAAGGGTGACATCTGGGAAACATGGAAAACAGGGTTCTGCTTCCAATGCGCAGAAAGCTTTAGTCAGAATGCCCCATTACCTAATACCTCCTCCACTAAATGGGGACCCAAGCTTTTACTGGCGAATTTATGGGAAGGGGTTTGAATTTTTTAATGACAGATATCAAGCATATTGTAGGAACCCACCATAAAATTGTGACCCAGAAGACGCTTACAATCCGCGAACTGCTTGTAGTCATCTATAGCTTTGGTGAGGTGTTCCTGCACTAAAGCTTGAGTTGACAGATATGGGCAGCATGGTCAGCGGCAGCTTGAACCTCAGGCCGCAAGCACAGCCCAACCAAAAATGAAGGATTATAACCCAACGTTGCTTTGTAAAGGGAAAACCCCGCGGATGCGTGGGTCCCATTGTTGTAAGCGAATTGAGCAAGGGGCAAGTCACTGGCCCAAGTATCCTGCGCTGCTGCAGCATAACAACGCAGGTACTGTTTGAGGACTTGATTGACCCACTCAGTCTGTCTGTCAGACTGAGGGTGATACGCCATGGATTGACAGGGGGATATTTTCAGGATTGATAGGAGTTCACTCCAGAACCGCGTGGTAAACTGTGAACCCCAGTCACTGATGGTCTCCTGGGGAAGAATCAACATCAAAATATATGGCGTACGAAAAGATGGGCAGTTCCTTCCAACATAATCGCAGAAGTACAAGGGATAAAAAGGGAAAATTTTGTGAAATGATCCACCACTACCATCACTTCAGTGAACCCGTTAGAACAGGGGAGTTCAACAATAAAGTCCACGGACACTGAGGTCCATGGACCCTCCGCCTGATATAAGAGGTGCAGGAGGCTGTTTTTCCCAGAGCGATCTAACTTGGCCCTAGAGCAAGTAACACAATCGGTGATCCAAGCAGGGACCTCTTTTGTCAGTCCCACCCAATTAAAGGTTTGCTTGATCAAATCAATGCATTTCTTGTTACTGGGATGTCTGACCATGGGGGGATCATGATGTGCATGGAATACCTCCGAGCGGAAGGAGGGGGAACCCAAATGAAAGAGCGGAAGTAAATGAGTCCCTCTTCTAAGGCATATAGGGAGTGTTTGTGACTTGAGTGAGCCAACTGCTCGACCAACTCCACGCCCTCAGGGCAGGCCATTTGACTGGCTAAAACCTGAGCTACCAGCGGGGCATCAGGAGCCAAAGTGACAGAGGAAACAACAGGGGGAACAATTGACAGGATTTAAGAGGCAGGGATCACGGTAACAAAATCCACCTCCTCAGGTTCCAAGGGACAGTGGGTGGGACTGTGGCTTAGGAAATTGGGAAGTACATTGAGCGCACCTTTAACGAATTCATATTTAAAGTTAAAACTGCACAGGTCCTAATAGGTTTGGGCCTGCCAATGCACCATTTTTTGGGGTTTGCAAAAATACAAAAGGGCCTGATGATCTGTGCAGAATTTTAATTAATAGCGGGCACCCTGCAACAGATACCACCAATGAGTTAATGTCCATGCAACAGCTGCCAATTCCTTGCCATAAATGGCCCAAGACTGCTCTGTGGCTGTGAACTTTTGGGAAAAATAAGCGAACAGATGTTCAAGATCATCATGCTCCTGAAGCAACACTGCTCCCACTGCTACCGATGAGGCATCACATGCAACGATATATGGTTTGGTGGGATCAGCATGTTTCAAAATAGGCTGAGATATGAACACCTCCTTTTTATCAATTCAAATGCCTGCTGGCATTCTGGCGTCCAACAAAATGGTACGTTCATCCCAGTAAGGGGTGAAGCAGTGCGGCCAACTGGGAAGTTCTGGGGAAAACTTTTTAGGAAGATGATAGTTCCCAAGAAACTCTGAAGTTGTTTCTGCATAGTCAGAGTTGGCCATTCTAGGATCGCATCTAATTTGTTGGGAGGGATTGTGACACCATCTTAAAGACCAGGTTCCTGAGGAAAGTAACCTTCTCCTTATAAAACTCACACTTGAAAGCTTTGAAGAACAACCCTGCTTTAT
The DNA here is from genome assembly GCA_022478985.1 of Massospora cicadina. Taxonomy (NCBI): domain Eukaryota; kingdom Fungi; phylum Entomophthoromycota; class Entomophthoromycetes; order Entomophthorales; family Entomophthoraceae; genus Massospora; species Massospora cicadina. The sequence goes on from JAKSZP010007933.1 coordinate 163,094, forward strand.
GCAAGGCGACAATCACTGCTTCCAAGTCAGTAGCGTGTTGTTCAGGAGTTGGGGAGTGAACCAGGATATCATCAATGTATGCAATTGCACAAGTAAACTGGAGGTCACCAAATACATTGTAGATCATCCATTGAAATGTGGTGGGAGCATTCTTCAGCCCAAAGGGCATTACACGAAATTGAAAAATGCCTCGCTTCATTTAGATTGTGGTTAACCATTCCTGCCCTTCCATTACCCGAATTTGGTTGAAGGCGTTCACCAGATCCTGCTTAGAGAACACATGGGATTTGGCGATTGCCTGGCTGATTGTCTGCTCCAGAGGCAATGGGTAGGGACCAGAAACTGTTATTTTATTCAAATGACCGTAATCCATGCAGGGATGGAGAGAGCCATCTGATTTTTTGGCGAAGATAATGGGGGAGGCAACAGGTGAGGTCTTTTTGAACAACCAACCTTTTTTCAACATGTCATCCAACCAGGTATTAATTTCAACTTCTTCCTCCGCTTTGTGGGGATGCAACGGACAGTTGATGTTCACCAACTCCACGGTTGTTCAAAACCCACAATCATACTTAGTGTGCTTAGGCATGCAATCTGCCTTTTCCATGTCAAAGATTCTCCGATATTGCATTAAGTTTTTGGGAAATCAGCCAGGATGCCCGCAGAAGTAACCAGGGTAGTGATAGAGCTGGTTCCTTGTATCTCCTTGAGGGTGTTGATCAGAGGGAACTCTCTCTCCAAATTATCATTGGTAAATGACAACGTTTTAGACTCTAAATGAATCTTCACATGTTGTAGGCGCCACCATCCCACACCTAAGATTGCCGGAAACACCAAGTTTAGCATAGCTAAAAAATGATTGCAGAAGGTGAACTGGTGAATTGAAAAGGGTACCAGTCAGCGAATGACATATGAGGAGTGATAAACAGATGAGGCCACCATCACTGAGGAGCCCACATACATTTCCAGTTTTAATTATTGTGCCAACTCAATACTCATGAAGTTCCCCGCAGTTCCAGTATCCACCAGAGCTTCAAAGGAGACATGATGCTGGCCAACACTGATCTTCATAGGCACAAGGAAATAAGCGAAGTTTGTTTATTGGAAGATTTGACTGACTCATTTGCAACTGAAGAAATAATGGGCATACCAGGAGTAAGGTCAGGGTCCTTTGCTGGGGCGAAAATTGGAAGTATGAGGGCGGGGGGAACGACTTCCTCCATCTGGGCTTGAACAGAATCTTTAATAGTTAACTCTGTAACCACCAACTCGGACTCAGGGGTTACAGCAAAATTTGGTACCCAAGTTTACCATTAATTCAGAGATAAGCGCGTCGTCTGCATCTTCTTTGGGTAATCCAATCAAGAAATTCGCCTTCTGATAACGGGTATCATGATGGGGTAAGGCATTGATGGTGGTTGTGGAGGCACATATTTGATCTACTGATCCTTGGATGGTAGGCCAGACCACATGATGAGTGGAACCTGAATCCAAAACCAATCTAAAGACTTCCTGAAGCATATTGATAGATAGGCCCAATGTGGGGACCAGTTCACAAAAGGTAGAAATCAAAGAAACCAAGCTAGGGGCTTCAGTCATGGCATAGATCAGTCTAAATAAGTGGTCTGGTTGGGACAAAGGGGGTTTCAGGGCGGCCAACACAACAGCCATCAGTGGGGTGGAGTCTCCTGTTTGTGAGGAAGAACAAAAAAGACCTCTCAACCAACGGCGGGCATCACCATCCACAGCGTCTAACAACGCGAGCCCTTGTTGGGCATAAGATAACGCAGAAGCGTTATTAAGTGCAATTGCTGTATGCATTTGCAACTCAGCAATTGTGTCAAGAACTTGATTGGCGATCTCCTGGGAGGGGACACTTGATCTTCCCTCTGGGCTGGAGGTAGGAGGAGGAGATGCAATATGCACAGCTTGGGTGGCTTAAAGAAGATTTCCCAAGTGTTGGAATTTCATGAGAAATTCTATAAGCAGGCGCTACAAAGGCTACAAAAGTATTAGTTTCGTGGCTCTAGCGAAGATTGAAATAATTACAATGAAGTTATTTTTTCCTTTACAATAGTAAATTCCAATCAGAAGTACTGAATCCAGTAAGAAGATAGACCAAAAATTAAGCTACGCGAGACAAGATTTTTGGTACTTTATTAATTAAAAATTAGAGATATTTATAGGGGAAGATTTAGTGGGTTTTCACGAGGATTTCCTTGATGCACCCAAGGTAAGATCTTTCCTAATAGATGACTGATATTGCTGATTATCATTATTATTAAAATTATGATGGTCAGATCTGTTAGGGTGCTTATTAGATTCGATTGACCTTCTTAACAAGGGCCCAACCCCTTCAAAGTTCTTGGTCATTTTGAATTGCTTGGTTTCATCCATCATAGGAGGCCAATAACTCTGAAGAGTCTTATGTCAGTCAATTGAAGAATTGGAAATCCCCAACATGTATTTTATAATATCATTTGACTGAGATCTCAAATCTCGATCTGAAGTTATTCTGGTCACCTTGGAGGTATCTCCAACAATGCCCCCTCAATATCTTGCCTAGGGGGTACAAATTTGCGAAGAAACCTACTATGCACTCTATCAATAACAGTACCAGTATCAATAGCGGAAATGGAGTATTCAACGCCCCAATGATAGATAATATGATAAGGACCAGCCCATAAGGGGTCCAGTGTATGAATTCTTCCTCCCAGCCTATGGTGGTAGAAGAGTACAAGATCTCCAACTTGATATTCTGGCAATGTAGATCTACTAGCATTGGTCCAGGTTCCTTCCTTCAAGGTGGTAGCCACAAGGGAACTTGAAGCTAATGCTTGTAATTGGATTATTTCATCTGTCAGTCTCCTCATTGCTAAATCAGTGGTTTGAAGGGTAGCCTCTTCAAGTATAGGCTGTACACTTGAAGGGAGGACAGGCTCCCAACCATATAAAGCTTTAAACAGAGATATTCCAATAATATGATGGTAGCTAACTCTATAGGCTAACATTGCACTAGGTAAGTAGAGGTTCCATCTACTAGGATCATTGGAAGCTATTTTTTGAAGAATAGCTACTAGGGTACCATTTGCTTATTTTATGGCACCATTAGTGGAGGGATTATATGGGGATGTGAAGGACTGGTAGGTACCCATTAGTTTGGTAAGCTCAGCTACCACCTGAGAAATAAAGTTGGTACCATTATCTAATAACAGGACTTTCAGGCTGCCATTCCTGGTGAAAACTTGTTTGAAAAGAAATGATGCTGTATCCTTGGCGGTGACTATGGAAACTGAAATAGCTTCAATCCATTTATAGAAATGGTCAATAGCTAACAAAATATATTGAAATCCATAGGTGGCCGTAGGAAGAGGACCTACCACATCAATACTCACAGTAGCGAAGGGTTTGGAAGGTCCTAAAATTTGGTGTTGGAACATCAGATTTCCTCCACATTGTTGTTGGCACTTAAGGCATGACTCCAGAAAATCATGCACAGATTCAAGCATGTTATCCCAGTAACAATGATTTTTTAACCATTGGAGGGTCTTAGCGACAGCTCCATGACCTACAGTTTGGTGGGCCTCCATGATAGTGTCAGTCCTCGCAGAGGGCCAAATAAAGGGCAACCACTTAGATCCTGACCTTTTATATAGTGATTCGTCTTTGACCTGAGTTTCTTAGGTTAAGGATTGTAACTTTGAGATAACATCCTTAGATTCACTGAACCAGTGCTCAGGTCTACCGATCAGGTCATAAATGCAATCCTCCTCTGCAAAGAATAACATTAAGATAGGCAATCAAGAAAGGCCATCAGCGTTTTGATGTATAGCCCCAGCACGATGTTGAATGGTAAAATCGTAATTTTGGAGCTTTAAAGCCCATCTGGCTAAGCGCCCATCAGGATCCTTCATTTGCTGCAACCACTTCAGGGAAGTGTGATCCATCACAATGGTGAAATGCTTGCCATATAGATAAGGGCGGAAATGCTTGATAGCGGCCAAAACAGCGAGGCATTCTCTCTCAATAACGCTATAATTGCGTTAGGCCTTAGAAAGAGTTTTACTATAGTATGTGATGGGGTGATCGACCAGATTGGTATCATGTTGAGCCAGAATGGCTCCAATAGCAATATCACTGGCATCAGTAAATAGTATAAAGGGCTTCGAAAAGTCAGGATGGGATAAGCTGGGTGCACTCATTAAGGTTTGGCGCAACAGATCAAAGGATTGCTGCTGAGATTCTTCCCATACAAAGGGGACTTCCTTATGCAAAAGGTAAACTAGAGGCTCTGCAATCTCCACAAAATGGGGCAAGAACTGTCATTGATAACCAACCATCCCTAAAACACCTGAATATCACACAAGCTTTTGGGAACAGGCATGTCTGAAATAGCTTGTACCTTATTAAATAAGGGTAAAATGCCCTCGTGATTAACCTTATGCCTAAAAAATTCCATCTCAGTCTTAAAAAAGGTACACTTCGATGGTTTAAACTTAAGTGAGGCATGACGCAGTCAGCCAAAAACTTCCTTCAAATAAGCCAAATGCTCGTTAAAAGTGCGTGAAAAAACAGTAACATCATCTAGATAAACTAAAACACAAGAAAGCTTTAAATCCCCAAACAATCCATCCATGGCTTGTTGAAATGTAGCAGGGGCATTACAAAGCCCCTGTGGCATACAAGTGGGCTCAAATAGCCCCTCACTAGAAATTAAATAATATATTTGTTGATCTTCCAGTGCAAGATCAATTTGCCAATAATTGCTTGCAAGGTCCATAGCTGAGAAATATTGGGACCCAGATAATAGCCGCAAGGAATCGTCTATACAAGGAAGAGGATAATAATCCTTCTGAGGAACAGCATTGAGTCAACGATAATCCATAACTACTCAGTGGCCCCCATCTTTCTTTCAGATGAGTAGTAGAGGGGAAGCCCAGGGACTTTTAGAAGGAGTTAATAGTCCAGCATTGAGAAGTTGTTTCAGCTCTACCAAAACCTGAGCCTCCTCGACTTTGGACTTGTAATATGGTTGAGCTCAGATAGGGGGAGTATCCCCAGTTTTAACCTGATGCTATAACTCTTTCATTAGTCCAAAATCTCCAGGACCTTGGGCAAATATATCCACATATTCTTCAATCAGAGCCTCATCTTCCAGATGTTGTTCTAAAGTAAGAGAATCCCCAAATTCAACGTCAATTCTAGCAACGATAGGGGAATCTTTCAGCCCAAATTTGCGTAAATCTCCACATCCTGAGACAGACAATAAGTCACTCACAGGAGTAGGCCTCACGTAGGCAATGAGAATATTGCAAGTCAATCGCATAGGTTGAGAGGTGAGATTATCCAATAGAACTAAAACAGTCCCATCATAGGCAGGATCAAGTATACCAGGGCAAGGTAAAGCCTCCAAATGAGAAGAATTTTAATTACTGAAGATCTCTAACACATGATCAGGGGGTACAAATACTTGAACACCCGTATCAATGATGACTTGAGCTTTAGGGGGAATGGTAATTGGAGAGTTAGAATATAGTGGCATTCCTTTGGTGGCACAAACTGAAGGAGGTGGAAGTATAGTCCTTGGACCCAGGATTCGGTATTTGAGATGTGAGATAGAAGTGGGGAATTCCAGTAAGCAGACACGTCGCTTAAGTTTGCCCTTGGTACTGGGAACATCATGTAAAATTAGAGGTACTTGGTACCCAATTAAAGAAAGGTATTTGTCCTTAAGACTGATGATTGCATCAAAATCGGTGAGAAACTTAGTTCCCAACAGCAGATTGTAGCAGTTGTTATCCAATACCACTGCAGGGGCTGACACAACCAGCTTCCCAAAGCGCATCAGAAGAGAGGAATAAGCTCCTATAGATTTAGTGTAGGAAGGTCCAGCGGTTCCATAGTCTTGGGAATGGTTCAAGTCCAGCGCCAATTTGATCTTCTTCATAAGTTTGGACGAGAGTACATTGGGCGATCCCATATCAATGATAGCCAAAACTTTTACCTTATGCACAATAACTTCCACCTGGGTCACATCAGTGCCAAAGTTTGGGATAGAAAACACCGAGAGATTAATCAATTGAATAGAATTAGAAAAAGAAGAAGCATAAACAGACCATATAGTACTAAAAAAGAAGCATAAACAGAAATAGTGTCCTTGCTGGATAGTTCATCTGGGTTATCAAGCTCATCAGGAGCGGATACCACATAACAATTGGTAGAAGAATCAATAGGTTTTAACAGTGGCACCTGAGGTAGGTCAGCACAGGGAGCCTCATGCCCTATGCTGACTCCTCTTTTTTCGACTCCTCAGCTTGCTTCTTCCAACATTGAGATACCACATGACCCAAAAGACCACAATAAGTGCATGGCTCCTTTTTTGGTTTGGACTTGGGTTTAGGTGGCATCGCATGGATGTAAGTATGAGAGTTATTAGAGGAGGTCAGATGTACCGCCCCATTGGGAATCTCCATAAGTGCTTCCTTGATGTCGATAATAGAGTTGAAGCTCCATTTTAGGGACTTAAAATGTAATAGTAACTGAGTATGAGAAGCAAACGCACTCAGTACAGCTGATATAGCATCATCAATGGTGATCCAGTTGCAAGTGACAAGTGTCTGGGCCTCATGGTAGAATCGCTTGGCGAACTCCTGGATAACCCTCCTCATTTGATTTGAATATTAATAAAGGCTGCTTTTGGTTGGCGAGGATTTGGTCACTCCCAAATTCCTTAATGAGGGCAGTTTTCACTTGAGCCCAAGTAGTACAGACCTTGAGATGAGGAGCCATGATTTCTTGTGCGAACAAGCTTAGGCAAGAGGTATAATGATGGACCTTCTGATAATCAGTAGCCCCAACCATGGCGCGTTCATACACGAAAAGAAAAATGGATGCTTCCTTCACCTGGTTCAAATTTATCCTTGAAGGTAGGTTTGAAAAGGGTGTTTTCTGTACTCAAGACTTGTACACCCAATACCCTGACTGGCTTAGCCTCGGAGGGTTTAGACTCTGTAAATTGGGCAGCAGGGGAACTCGATCAACATGTTGTCTTAAGTGGTTCAAGTCATCTTGTAGATTTTGAACCCATTGATTAAGATGGTCATTCGTAGGTGCTTGGTTTAAATTAAAAATAGCAGTAATCATCTCAGCTTGCTTGGCCTCGAGTACTTCACATTTGGCAGTTAACTAGTCAATGGACGCGGTAAATGTAGTGAACTGGGTATCTTGCATAGTTTGATTTACATCGCATAGATGATGCGCATTCTAAGCATCATCTAGTAAGTTGATTAAAAAGTAGTCCATGTTGGTCGGAAGGCCTTCCAAGGGTAAGAAACATCCTTGAGCTAGGGCTCAAATTTGAGTTTCCAACACTTGAACTTGTGAAGCTAATAGATTTGGATGTTCAAGATAGGCCATTGGAAGCGAGAAACTGAGAGAGACCAGAAAGTCCTGGAGGTCCTTATGATCCATCTCGACCTGCTGGTCCTTTTGGTTCTTTTTGACCCACTGAACCAGAAGGACCACATTCACCCAGAGGTCCTGGGATTACTGATGGGGAGCTAGGTGGTCCCAGTGGTCCAGGAGGACCAACAGGGCCAGGTACACCTTCGCTGACATTACCCGCCAGTTGAACAAGATGTTGTACTAACTTGTTAAGCTCACCAAAGCGCTTATCATGCTCAATCCGCAATTGGTCCATTTGGATTGAGATTTCAGCCTCCAGGGAAGTGATACAGTGGTGAATAGGATTGGTGACATCGCTAACTTGTTGAGATACTTCTTGTCCAATGTATCCCACAACTACATTGTCAACGCTCACCAACTGGTTATGGATATTATTAATTTCTCATTGATTTTCAAGAATAGCTTCCCGATTATCCCTTCCAAAGTTAGATGCTGTCTTATAGAACGAGGATAGCTGAGAGTGATATTGTTGGGCCAGAGTCAACTGGCGCTGGATTTCGAGATGATGCAACCCCAAAATCTGGAGTACATGGTGAATAGCAGGATGGACATAATGCTGGAGGTACTGTTCAGTCCTAGCCAAGCCCACTTCAGTAGGCTGTAACACTGCTTGGTTGTATAAGTTCATCATGTTTTCAGCAACTTTAGATGCTCAGTCACAATTAGGGTGAGCACCAGGTTTGATAGCTCCCCGTATCAAGCCTTTGACAGTCTCCTCTACATTTGCGGCTTGAATCTGATAATTATTTTGGTCTGGGCCTTCAATGGCCAAGTCTGAAGAAGCTTGAAATTGCAGATTATTAGTAGTAACGGAAGGCAGATCCTGCCTGTTGGAGTGTACCCATTGGGTAATACTCATAGATTCCTCAGAAGAGGGGCTCTCTTAACTAGACATATTCATCAGCGTGAAAGTATGTTTTCACCAGGTAGCCTCAGAAGCAGCCCTGGAAGGGAGCACCAGTATTGGAATTTCGTGAGAAAATCTATAAGCAGGCGCTACAAAGGCTATGAAAGTATTAGTTTCGTGGCTTAAGCAAAGATTGAGTCAATTACAACGAAGTTATAAGTTCCATTGCAATAGTAAATTCCAATTGGAAGTACTGGATTCAGTAAAAAGATAGACCAAAATTAAGCTACGCGAGACAAGATTTTTGATACCTTATCTAAATAAAATTAGAGATATTTTAGGGGAAGCTTTAGTGGGTTTTCCCAAGGATTTCCTTGATGCACCCGAGGTAAGATCTTTCCTAACAGATGACTGATATTGCTGATTATCTTTATTATTAAAATTATGATGGTCAGATCTGTTAGAGTGCTTATTAAATTTGATCGACCTTCTTAACAAGGGCCCAAACCCTTTGGAATGCTTGGCATTTTGGATTGCTTGGTTTCATCTATCATAGGAGGGTGATAACACTAAAGAGTCTTACATCAGTCAATTGAAGAATCGGAAATCCCTGACATGGATTTGATAATATCATTTGACTGAGATATTGAATCTCAATTCAAAGTTATTCTTGTCATCTTGGAGGTATCTCCAACACCAAGGTAGAGCGGATACTTCTCCCAAAATCAGAAAGTGACAAAACAAACAACAAAAAGCAAACTACTGAATGCACATTCATTTGGTAAAGAGTAACAACTGCGGCACCCAGTTCAAAGAACAAGGTGGAAGTGGCTGGAAATAATGGTTGGTTGATTATGTCATGGAAACGGCAGAAGAAGTTTAGACCAGCCTGCCAGTCAGGATGTGTAAGCACCCAAAAAGCAAGCCAGAATGCCAGAGGCATTGCCAACTGGACAACTTGATATGGAGATGGGCATTGGGAAATGACGAAGTGTTGGTGCAGCACAAAGATGAGAATGATCCTGACAACAAACCACACTGAACCCACTCCTGACCCAGGAGGTCTTGCTGCAGGGGGTGGAATCACAGGGATAGTTTTGATGAGATCCTCAGCATATGGGGCCATTTCCACTGGGGTGGTAAGGAGACGGATTTTCTCTTGCAATTGGTGGACATATGGCCACAAGATCCCCATGTATTGCTGCTGGAAGTTAATGATAATAGGGTTGTAGAGCCAGAAATATCAGACTCACTGAACCCAATCAACGACGGAGGGGGCCATAGTGACCAAGAGTACTGGTAGAGCCCATCTGGTATATGGACTGATAGGCCACCAGGGAAATGCCATCAGGGATGCAGTAAGAAAAAATAATAAAATTGGTCTTTTGGCAAAATTTTTATTAAAGGAAAAGGAAGAAAATTGACCAACAATTTTCTCAGTGCTATGCAACTGATCAAATAGTGGTCAATTGGGATAGTGACAAGCTGGGATTGGGTCCCACAATTTCAACCTGACCGGAGAATTGTTTGGGAATGGGTGGGTTTATTCCTTGAGAACTGACATCGCAAAATTTGGCAGTGGGCTGAGTCACTGTCAGTTTGACCTCAAACGTCCAAACTGGGGCTCAGCTACATTTCCGATGGTTGGCACTGGCATTTGGCCTGATGAGTGATGGGAATCCCCCAAGGCCACCCCACATAGGGATGGGTCCATTTAGTTGGGAACAGGTTCAGAACGCCCAATCTGCCCACGCTCAATCACTGGACCGTTCATTCAGTCAATGGCATCACATCAGCTGCAACACCTGAATTACCTACTGGGGCTTTGAACCCTTGTCAGTGGCGCCTGATTCTATAGCCTGATTGTCAAGGATGCTCCTTGATAACTTTGATAGGAGGGTGCTTTGGTTGATCAGCATATTGATCAAATTGGAACTGTTAGGCGTTCTGGCCAATACCACAGTCTTCATGCCTTTCCAGCCATTTGAGATTTGGGCATTGACCAGGTTGCCACTCAAATTAGATCTGGCTGATTTCAATTTGACAATTTCGCACAGATTTCACTAATTTCCCCATAACAGTTCTGCCAATGTGAGTGTGGGTACTGAGGGTGGGGTCCAAAGTGGAAGGTCTGTTACCCATCGCTTGTCTACTATGTGAGTGAGATCACCCTGAGTAACGAGGGGTACTGTCATCCTCTTCAGTGTCTTTTTACTTGAGAATGGGAAGATGGCCCAATCAACAGCCAGGGGACATTCCCCAGGACTTACACTAAGCACCACTTCCACTAAAATGACAAATACCCCCATTTGTTTAAATATGTTTCCTCAAGAACAATCTTGTTTTTCAACTTTCCTTAGTAAAATTTTTGTTAGCTTACGTTTTTTTATAGTTCCATGGCCCACCTGTGCATGGACCTCCTCAAGGAGGTCTCTAATTATGCTGTCTTTTTATAATAACAAAAATGTCTACTATATCTGATTTACCGGTGGGCCACCTTGGTCCCCTCCAGATCAAGGCACCCATGCACTACCACACAGATCTCTGTTTGGTTGTGGAATTCCCTTGAGGGTCCCACCAAGTATTGTTGTTTATTTGTTTCAACTACTACATACAGCGTTGTACACCCTTGCCCTGGGTTCCTTTTGCTACGGCATCCTTAGTGGTTCCCTGTTTATTCTCCTTCTAATAATATGTTCCATAGTGATGTGGCTGTGCATTTCGTGCCACCTTGCTTAGAACGGAAGAGTTACAAATATGTTTTCCTTATATTAAACTCCAATACTTTCTCTTTGCCCTTTTGGCTCTTACCTTGGATCAGTTCATTCCATAAACCTCAATATTGTTCCAGGAATTAATCTGAATTGGCTGCAAATTATCAAGACCTACTTAGTGAAAAAACTGCTGCTTAAAAATAGCTTGGACTTTGTAGATTTAGATGGTCAATCCCATTTTACTAACTTTAAACGCTTATTACAAATATTTGATACAATTTTTAAAACCTAACTACTTAATCTAAATTTCTGGTGTTTTAGCCTGACCTCTTGATAACAATTCTTTCTTGCATTTAAATTCATCCTCACAGTTTCTGAGGCGGATGCTGAGGTTTCTTTCTGCGATGGGTTGCTTCCTTTATCCCTGAAGCAGCTTTAAGTATAATCTTGGAGCCAGTTGAAGTCATCTATACAGCTGTTTTATGCAGTTTTATTATCAGCTAAGCGTTTGCCCCCTCTACTTGTTATTTCTCCCATCTTCCAGAAATGTCAGAGTGCTGCCTACGCTCCTCTGTCTCTTGTCTACCTCAACTCTCAAGACAATGCTATTGGTTATCTTGGAAAGACCTTTTACTCCTTGATAATTGCAACGCTAAACTCTAAGTTGTTACTAAGTCTAAACTGAACAACTTTTACCCTCACACAAAGGCCTTCCATCCTAACGCCAAAGCTAAGGTTGCCATTACTAAGCTGGGTGAACTAACAAACCTTGTAACCATGCCTCTTAAAAATTAAGCTTATAAGCGAATGCAATGCTTTGTCCTACCATTAATTGCCCACAAAATTGAGACTGAAAACCAACTTTTACTTGCCAAGCAGAAACTTAACCCATCTACATTGGATATCACATCTATCCCAACTTTGGTAGTTTGGGACCTTAACAAGGCTGGCTTACCCTGGAGAAATCATTACCATACCAGTAAAGGCTTGGAGGGGTAGTGATTAAATTTTTCTCATAGGTGTGAAGCCTTGACCTAAGCTTTCAATGCAAATATTTATTTAGTCAAACATAGCTTTTATTTATTCATATGTATCTATCAATGCATGCTTTAATGATCTATGGGATGATATATATATTGATAATAATTTAAATAGCATTGTAAGCTTTTGAAAATTTACTCACTTAAAAATATAAACATGCTTTGATAGTTGTGAAATGTTTTGGCCAATATATCCTTGCTTCTGCTATATTCTTATGGTGTTTCCTAACCGTTATGAAGCTCACAAAGCTAAAAGTTAATACTTGAATATTCTGGTCTATAATGAATATTTTTTCTCTAATAAAGAACTCTACAGACTCAGGTAATAATGACAAGCTCCCTTTAGCGCTTTTCTACACTTATAAATATGAAGATCAAATTAACATAAGATGATATAAGACAGAAAAAATGATTATATGGTAAGATGATGATTTTATTTTAGGGCAAGGCGCCAGTATTTTATTTCTCTAGGGCATCTCATGGCCATATTCAACCATTAGATGAGTCCATTAAATCCATGCCAATCCGCTATAGATTATGGCATTGGTTATTAGAAAATCCCAAGTTAATTTGGCCCTTGAATTAACTTAATTACAATTGGTTCAGCACGATTGGAGGCATTATTAATCTCATAACAAGAAAGATTTTTAGGCTTATTATTAGCACCTCAATGGTGTATATTTGCCTTTCAACCAGCCTAATTATATTTTGTCATAAAGCTGACAAATTACAATAAATGGAAGAAAAGAATATATGGAATTTAAATAATGATGCACCTCTAATTGGGACGTTGGCAGGCCTCTCAATAGTACTAGGTACTCCCTATCTGGGCCATCCATGTGCAAGTACTATCATGCCAATTACAATGACCATCATATATAAAATTAATATTCATTGATTTTATTTGCATTAAATTCGAAAATGCAATTATGTCTGTGCCATAAATCCACTTGATTTACCCAAGTGGGTCCTATAATTAGCCATAATAATAATATATAATAGCTAAAAATAGCTATGATAATTGGGTTGTTTAGACGCAATCAAGGCGTTTTTGAGGTGAGTCTTATTTATCAGATCATGCAGATAAATTGGGAAGGATCAAAGGATCCATCAATGGGAGTAATTTATCAGCAGTGATGGTTTTTCTTGAAAGGTTTATTTTTGAGCCAATCATCAAAATCTAACATTCCCCCCATTTGACTGGAATATAAACCCTGAGATTTCTGATTTTTTTCTTTATGTCTGTAAACAGTGCCTCTTCTGCATATTGAAATTTTGTCATTTATCTCAATCCCAAACAACGTCGTTGGTTTAACCAATTGGACAGGACTATGAAAATGATATGTTCCTATGCTCCCTCCGGGACTCAAATTGGGTCATCTTGTTCCTGTGCTGACTTTAAAGATGTCTACTCAGCCTGAGATTATCTTTGAAGAGGAATCTAATCCTGCAATTGAGCATACTTAAGGAAGAGTAAATTATGAACTTGGGTGCACTCTTCAGCAATTCTTCCAGAAGACACTTTTGGTTTATTTTTGACCCTTGAGATTCAAATTTCTCACTTCAGTCTATTTATTGGGATAATGATCTTCAACAGAGTTTATCTTCGCCCTTTAACCATTTCCCAATGACTTGAGCCTATTCTGAAGTACTGGGCTCATTGAACCATTCACATATGAGTCAACTTTTTGACCAAATGAGGGCCAAGTATAAGTGGCTTTATAACCCCATTTGTCTTTTGATGGCCAATGATGTGACAATAGGCCTCAAGATTTTGTTCAAGTTGGCGCTTTTGTGGAGGAGGTTCTCAATCCCTGGTCTGCACTGCTCAGGAGTAGGCCCAGTTTTGTTTCATCCTTGGGTCTAAATACCCATGATGTTCAGGATGTTTGTTTCCACCCAGCCATTCGGGCAGCCTTTGAGGCTTTGCTCCAGGATAGTGCAGATGAATATATTCCAAAAATTGCTTTACTTGTCCATTTTATGAATTTTCCAACCGTATGCCTTCAGACTGGTTGTTGCATGTACCCCCCTCATTGAATGGTGGAAAGCCCAAGTTTATTGTGTCCAGCTGGTGAGCCTGGAATTATATCAGTAACAGACTGGTTTCTTGGTCAATTGTCTTCTCCTGGGCATTTGTTTTCCACCTAATTGCGGGCTTGATCAGATTACTATTAATGGTTTAGTGATTCCTCTACCAATCATTAACTGGAAATCAGCTACAACTAGTATGTAGTTCATCTGGCTTTATGCTGCTACAGCCTTTTTTCTTGTCACTCAACAATTGAATTGGGACAAATTGCTGCATGCAGTTGAGGAGTCTGGTAACAAGTCCCCTCCCCCTCTGAAGCAATGAGTAAACCTTGATGATGAATTATCTTTTACCAATATATTTATTTTTTTTAAATTTTTATTCAAGGTGGGCTGACCTGGGGACAATACCGCACCAATTAGGGAAGTGAAGAAAATAGGAAAGGAGGATAAAACCTGGAAAACCTCCATGTGCGGCATATGATAGGCCAGGAACTCCATGGACCGCCTTTGCTATTCGCTATCTCAGTTTGGGGCATTGGCGCGCAAAACCAACACAGTCAAAATCGTCCCCTACCCAAATTCCATTACTGGGATCAAACTTGGGAGGCAGTGGTAGAGGGTCCATACTCTACCACTGGGGTATCCTCCCTTCCAATATATTTATTTTTGTAAATCAAATTTTCTATTTTATTATACATATTTCTCTAGACTATTTTATTTATTTTTATAAGTTTATATTTTGTTTATTATGTACTTTTATACTTATATTTATTATCTTCATATAATTGTGTATTTTATTATTTTTCTTCTAATTGGCCCTCTTTTTAAATCTTCTTTGAAATTTTGAATGGACTCAAATATAAATATGGACTGTTTTAAACTCTTTGATGGTGTGGCAAACCTTGATGTCTTCTCAAAAAAAAAACAAATGGGACAATTTAAATGAACTTTAACTTCTGTAATTGGCCAATCCATGTTTATTACATAATAGTAACTCATCACCAACTTCAAATTTAGTCAAATCATACCAATTCATAAAATCCTTTTCATGTCATGCCATTTTACAGCAAAACTGTTGTCAAAGGCTTTGCTGACAGTGTAATTAAGGTATCTACAAGCTTCTTGACGTATTGAGAATAACTGCCCTCACTATGATCTTCTAGGACTGAATATAGCAGCGATGGTAGGGCCAGATGTCTTCCATATAAAACCTGGAAAGGCGACATCTTAGTGCCAGAGCGATACTTTGTTGTAAATGAACACGGCTGAGCTTAAAAATGTGCTCTATTCAGATGGTTTGCCTGAGGTTAAATTCTGAACAATGTTAACAACCGTCTCATTTATGCAATCAACTGTTCCATTTATCTCTGGGTGGTAGGGAGCAGAGAGAACACCTCTTACTCCCATCAATTGGTTAAGCTTTGTTTAAACAATGGCAGTACAATTACTTCCACTATCTGTCAGGACAACCTGTGGACAACCATGTTTGTGGTTAACATTTTCAAGAATAAACTTGACCGTTGAGCTGCACCTACTTCCCAAATAACCTTGGCTTCAACTCACTTAGTCAGTTGGTCAATAGCCACAATGATGCACTTGGCCTTGGAGTTCCTAGTGGGAAGTGATCTGACAACATCTATAGATTTGGTATGCCAAGCAATTTTGGACCAAACAAGCTGGTAAGATGTGCTCTTTTGGAACAGTTTTTGCCTTGGCATTTGGCGCAACACTCCAGTGTCTCTTGAATATCAAAGTGCATCAACTCCCAGTAGTGATATTTTTTAAGATGCTCCTTTGTTTTTAGTTACCATGTCCTATGGACTTATGTGCAGCTATTATTCGATCCATTTCTGCCAAAGGTCTTGGAAAACGACCTTTTTTCCTTTGATCATATTGTATAAGGTTCCATTTTTGACCAAAGTGTCTTTTTTTAGATCTATGGGCAATTTTTGGACAGATTTGGGATTGTCTTGGAATTCTCCATTGACCATTTTTTGAATAGCTCATATGCGGCCAAATTGACAGTAGTAATTGTAGGTAAACAGAACAAGCAGTTGGCATTTTGGTGCTTAATTCTGCACAATATTATACGTGTAATATAGGCTTAAAGCTTTAATGCCCACCGCGCTAATTGGCCTCTGGCTCCTTCAAGTTTTTCATCCATCTCAGGGACAAATAATCTGTTACAATTGTAAATTGAGTGCCATGCAGATAAACCCAAGATTGCTTGTAGGCATATAAGACCGCCAAGCATTCCAATTATGTCACTGTGTAGTTCCACTCGTGGATGTTTAAGTCTGACTGGCAAAGGCAATTGGATGTTCCTCACCATATTCCCTATCTGAGAAAACATGGCACCGACTGCCATAAGTGAGGCATCAATTTGAACAATAAACTCATGCTTAAAGTATGAGCATTTCAGGACTGGGGCCATTAATAGGGCCAATTAGAGCTGATCTAATGCCTTTTGAAAGGTCTGATTCCAGTCAAATATGATCTTGTCCTTAAGTAGATGAAACAACAGCTCTCCAATTCATGCAAAATTGGCAATGAATTGGAAATACTAAACAATCATGCCCAGTAAAACTTATATATTGCACTTGGATTTGGACTGATTATCTTTAGTATCACGTCTAGTTTAGATGGCTGAGTCAGAGTCCATCTTTATTAATAACAAACCCAAGATATTCCAATTGGTCTTTAAAAATTTTCACTTTCTGGGTTCAATCTTCAAATTAGCAGCCTCTAGTCTCTTGAAAACTGCCTTTAAATGTTCCAGATGATCAGTGAAGATGCAGCTGAAGACGTTCATGTCATCCAAGTAAACTAAAACACATGACAACTTTAAAGCCCTAATATTGTGTCCATCACTTTTTTAAACATAGCTGAGGCATTACATAGCCCTTGTGGCATCCTTGTCGGCTGGAATAGGCCCTCCTGAGTTATGATATCACATCTTTTGCGCTCCTCTATGGGCATATCAATCTGCCAGTAACTTCTTATTAGGTCCATAGTGGAGAAGAACTTTGCACACCCAAGTCAATCTAAGGCGTCATCAATCCGTGGAAGGGGGTAAGAATCCTTCTTTGTGATGTTATTTAATTTTAGATAGTCAATGACAACCCAATTGGTACCACCCTTCTTTTTTACTATTAAAATAGGAGCGGCCCAAGGGCTCTTTGATGGGGCCAACGATCCACAATCTAGGAGTTCTTTTATCTCTTTTGAAACAACTTCTGCTGCTACTTTTGAGCATCTAATTGGCATAACCAGATGGTGTCGTGGTCACCAGTGTCAGTAGTATGTATCACATCTCTAGCACAACCTAAATCAAAATTGTCTTTTGCAGATATTTCTCAGTATTTCAGAAATAAATCCTGGACTTGAGCCTTTACTGGGTCAGTCAGGTTCCCAAATTCAGCCATAGGAATAGCGTTATTGATACTAATGGTCTTTTCTTTGGGAAGTCTTATCTCGTCTAGGGTCCCAAATTTGTGAAATGTCTGAACTTCCCAGTCAAAAATAAAAGCGGGTAGGCAATAACTTGATGCCTCCATATATCAATGGGCCAATTCTGAAGGTTTGCACATAAGATTTGAATTTCTTCATTCCCTGGAATGACTATCCCAGGTGCAATATTCAGCTCTAATTATGACTTAGACTATGGTTGGAATATTTCCCTTAAAGTCCCTCTGGAATTAAATAGTCAGCCTGGTAGGGACGACTCTTTAGTTGCAGGCAGCACAGTAATTTGCTGATTCGAGTGTAATAAGATTCCCTTTGATTTGCAAATTTGCATTGGAAGAGCCTTAATTTTTGAACGTGATTTTGTGTACTAAATTGGGACTATCCCATCCTTGTAGGCCAGGTTGAAAAATAAATTTGGCTGTTTCTTTTTGCACTTTCAATTTTGTTATACTACAACGGGATGATTTGCCCCAAGATAGTCACTGTATCTTCTTTATGATTCGTGACAACCCCAGATCTTCTCAAGATATTGGTCCCAATAAGGATGTAGTAGCTTGTATTCAGCAAAACTATGGCCTGTGTCATCAATACAATGGATCTGAAACGTAATAGTAGCGTGCTATAGGCCCTGAGCAACTTAATGTCATGGGCTCCTGCTGTGCCATATTCTTGACAATGTGAAACGTCGGCCACAATCTTCAGCTTCTTGACTAGTTTGGTGCTGACAATGTTGATAGGTGCCCCACTATCAACAATGGCCCAAACCCAAACCTTATTCACTGCAATATCCACATATATACATTCAGAGTAGGTATCAGAATCGTTAATTAAGTGAATAATGGAGTAGTTATTTGGTTCCAAGTGGGACTTCAGACTTGAGCAGATTTCTGAAAAATACTCTGCTAAAGTCTTCATGGGTATGGACACATGCACGTCAAGTAGTGTGGATAGATCGGATGAACATTTAGGATGGTTATTTAGCCTTTGGTTGATGACTTGTTTGGCATAGGGATTTGCTAATTTGGCCCAAGCTTCTTCAATGATCTCTAGTTGCTTTAAATCTTTCGCTTTGACTCTGGTGGTAACCATATAAACATTGTCAGCCATGATGTGGTGCAAGCTATCTTTGGCCACTTTGTCAGTCAAGAAAAGCTTGCCTGGGTGAGGTTGAATGTGTGTTAGGGCATTGGTGGAGGTAGAGCATTCTGCCTCTACTTCACCTACTCTTTTCCCGCCTTTTCTTTATTGTTAACCTTTAGGGCCACATTCACCCCTGGTTTTTATCTGCTCATCTGTAGCACTGATTAGCAAAGTGTTTCTTTTGGCCACAATTATGACAGGTAATTGGCCCTGATTGCTGATTGGTTTTCTAATTCATGGGCCAATTTTTCCCCCTGATTGTTCAAATTTGTATTCTTTGGTCCCAAAAATTGAAATCTTGATTGATCTTTGGGCAATTATGGGCGTCAAAGCTAACTGCACACTGTCTCACATAATTTGTGAGTTCTAATGCTCCCATTGTTCGATTAAAGGCTGGAATCATGACATGCTGCAAGTCACGGTATGGTTTGGCAGCATGCTGCATGGCAAATATTTGCATCAAATTTTTTATAGCATTAGAACCAAGTAGAATCTGAACCTCATGGTAAAACCTATCCAAAAGTCTTGTGGACTCATTCCACTGGAGTTTTATATTGAGAAGATCTGTCTTCCAGGCTGATAGCTTATCAGGCCCTCTAAATTGTCTTATTACTGCGTTTGTTTGCATCCAAATAGGACCAGTCTTTATATAGATAGGGCATAACAAGATCAAAACTATTGGAGTCCAGGCAATTGATGAGAGCTGCAGACTTTGCATTATTGTATCCTCCTTGCATAGTTTTTGACCAATTTTAGAAATGAATGTAATATTCCTTTTTTGTAAAATCTTGGCAAGTTCAAGGGCTTAAAGTCATTGCAACCAGAGTCAATCAGAGGAGTTATGCTTCATCTAGAGTTTGGACATCTTGGGGAATCTTCTGTTAGAATTGGTCCACATTCATGACAAGTCTCATCTGGAGTTAGAATAGGAACATAAAAATTTTGGGCGTAGAATGAACATCTGAAATATCCGCTTTCATCTATCTCAAACCCTGATGATTCTGCTTTTGTGGAACTGTTCTGAAAATCTCAATCCGGACTCCTAAATTTGGGCCTTATGTAATTTCCCCAGTTGTTTTCTGCCAAAATATTTAGAGATTTTACTGCTCTCCCACCTCGAGGACTGGTTTTACAGTTACAACTTTTCTCTTTTATGGCATTAACTTCTTTCTTAAGATTCTCACGTTTTTTCTAAAGGTAATTTGAGAAGCCAATATATGCTGCACATCTTTGGTCAGATAAGCAACATGGGCATTTGTCACCAATAGCTGGGTTTAAAGATCTTGCTTTTCCTTAACAAGTTCAACATTCTTAGCTTGCATGGAAGATGCTGTTGTCTGGAGTCTTAAGAATTCTTTATGAATCTGAGCGAAATCCTCATCATAATTTGGCCTTACTGGCATAGTGGTCAGAGCTTTAACATTATTTGTAAAATGCTCAAGTCAATTCAGGAATATTCATTGATCCAAAAGTGCAAAGTTCTCAATTCCAGATGATTTCTTTGAACAGAAGTGACATCTTCAGTCAAACATTTGGTCTGAGAAGATAGAAATTTGGATAAGCTTCTATTTCTAGCAGCATTTACTGATATTATGGACCCACTCACTGGTAAATCCATGTAAAATGAGGACTTCAGATGCAATCTTTTGAACTTTTTTCATTATGTTGTTCTTCCAAAGTATTTAATCTTATGTGGGCATCGTTGAATTGTACTATATTGTTGTCAATGGCCTTTCTGACTTCGTTGAAGATGAAATTTAGCTTATCCATTAGGTTAGATTGGTAAGATTGCTCTTCCTATTAAGATCTGTATATCTCCGCAAGCTCTAAATTCTGCCAAGCCAGAATCCTTAGGGTGTGCTTAATGGAGGGCTGTACAAAGCTGACCAAGAACTCGTTAGTTACTTGTTTACAATTGAGGCATCTGGCTAGAGTTGTCATTGTTGCCTCTCAATATCACATATAAATCTCCATTTTGAAGGCCTGATCCTTCAAGTAATAAATCAGACCAAAAATGGGTCCATCTGAAACGTTTAATACTATACCATGAAAAAGGGCCTCCATCATATCCTTCAAACTGTCCAAGGCAAACTTGATAGGGCCTGTTGAGTCCACATGCCCTCCTCCCGCCATGATGAGATCTAAGGAGACAAAGTACTATCCTCAGTGTTTTGGTGAGCAGTGCTATAGTATTCAGTGAATTCTCAATCACTGGTTTCCATATCATTTTCATCATATCTTTTGTCAGCTTTTGCCTGGTATTTGGATGGATTATTCATATTAAAATTGTAATGTGGTTTTTTAATGAGCACCACTTGTAAGTTTTTAAGGATGTACCCGCTTATTAAATATAATCCTGCTTTGATAGTTGGGAAGAGTTTTAGAAAATATGTCCTCAATTCTGCTATGTGTCTTATATTGTTTCCTAACCGTTCTGAAGCTCACAAAGCTAAACAATAATACTTAACTATTCTGGTCTATTAGGAATATTTTTTCCATCTTTAATAAAGAACTCTCCAGACTTAGGTAATCATGACAAGCTCCCCTTAGCGCTTGTCTATACTTATTAATATGAAGATCAAATTAATATAAGATGATATAAAGCAAAAAATATGATTATATGGCAAGATGATGATTTTATTTTAGGGCCAAGCGCCAGTATTTTATACTTCTAGGGCATCTCCTGGCCATACTAATTTATTTCTATGAGCTCATTAAAGCCATGTCAATCCGCTATAGATTATGGAAGTGGATTTAAAAATTTTCTAAGTTAATTTGGCCTTTGAATTAACTTAATTACAATTGTTTTGTCCCAATTGGAGGCACTACTACTCTTGGAATAAGGAAGGTTTTTAGGCTTAAATTAGCACCTCAGAGGTGTGAATTCTCTTTCTAAACAGCATGATTGCGTTTCATCATATAGCTGACGAAATACAATAAATGGGGAAGAATATATGGAATTCAAATAATGATGCACCTCTAATTAAGACGTTGACAGGCCTCTCAATAGTACTAGGAAATACCTGTTTAGGCCATCCATGTGCAAGTACTATCATGCCAATTATGATGATTGACATACATAAAAAATTAATTTTCATTAATTGTATTTGCATCAAATTTAAAAAAGCATTTAAGTTTGTGCTTTAAACCCACTTGATTCACCCAAGTGGGTCTCATTATCAGCCATAATATTATATCATAGCTATTATTAGCTATGATAATTAGCTTTTTAGATGCAATCAAGAATGCTTTGAGGTATTTCTGATTCATCAGATTATGCAGATAAATTGATAAGGATCAAAGGATCCATCAATGGGAGTAATCTATCAGCATTAGTAGTATTTAAAAGGGTTTATTTTTGAGTCAACCATCAAAATATAACAAGCATCAAATGACTTATAACGCCAATATGCCTCATTAAACAAATCCACGATAAATTGCCATTAAAATGCTCCACTAGTCAATACTCCAAGCTAATATTCCTAACTCACTTATCATTATTCACTAGAGGGAATAAATCCTTATCTCAGTTTAATACACCTTATCCCTAACTTCAGCTTATCTCATGATAACCTTTATCTTTTGCCTACTTACATTTATCCTGTTAAAGAGCTAGGATAGTGAATCCTTATCTGTTCTTAGTTTCAACAGGGTATGCGCTATTCAAAGGGTTGATATCTGAGTTGAGAGCATACCCCCTCAAATACTATAATTATTCCAATTATTAGTTAATAAGTTTTTCTTGATTCAACCTTCTTATGTCTATTTTTAATTTATGTGCATTATTATTTCCTTAGCAAAGGAAAATATCCGCTAAGAAGAGCCAAAGTGCTATATCTTTGTAAAAAACTATTCCACTAGGAAGCTTGATGATGCTAGTTTGACTCAATCATATATCATATAAAGGAACTGGCCAATAAAGTCCATAAAATTCCAAAATTTATTGATGAGGTAACCTAAATCAAGGGTATTGAAACACTTTGTGAATTTAGTATAGATGTGCCTCATATTGTTGCTGCAGTACTAGTATATCTTGGATCCAATCTACATACAGAGCAAAAGATGCTGCAGAATTCTGAAATATAGGATATTTTACCATATTATCACTTGGCCCTCATTTTATGGAGATATGGAAGACGTCCAATGTAACAGACAGGTTATTCTCAATGGTTGAAAAAGGAGTTTAGAAGGACTAACTAAGTATCTGTATACAGAAGAGCAATCACTCCTAAAAGTAGATGGTCTGTCCACATACCGCCATAACTTGGGGTGATTAACCAATGCACCAATGTTGAAATAGTACACAAACCCATCAGCGCGCATGGCTTCTAAGATAAGGTAAACAAAGATTTGAGAAGATGGAGAAGTTCAGCGTTGCTATTTTAATAAGGGTTTCATAGTATGAAGTCCTTATAATTAAATTTAATAGTGTAAAGATATTTTTTCATTTTTAACTTTTAGAGAAGCCGTAATAGAGGTCAACAACAACTCTATTATTTCATAAATCTAAAATTAATATTTAAATAGACTCGTTTAAGTCTAATATATTAGCTGTACACAATTTAAGTTCAATAGGTGTTTTACAAAAATTTTGAAACTTTTGCGCCATATTTTGAAGGTCTAGTAGGTTGAACATGGGCACAATAAAATAACAATGGTTTAAGCTCAAAGAATCTCACTCATTTTTAGTGTCAATGGCCATATTTTTTCATGCGCTTGCTTTGTTTCCAATTGTATCAAAAAATTACATCAATTTAGAGGCCCCTAATTATAGGCTGAGCCTTCCATTCCCTTTAATGAGAAGATTTTCATTTTTTGAAATTTCCCTGAGCATATGATATTGCTGTTAATTCAGGGCCCTGTTTATAGGCTGAGCCTACCATTCCTTTCAAAAAGGGCATTTTCTAAAAGCTTTTGTCCTATCAGATCTCTTGTCATGATTTATGAAGTTCTGATTGGATTAAAAAGGATCTGAACAAACCACCTTGAATTTAACATGGATTGTATTCTAGACAATCTGCAAGATAATCTTAGATTAATTTGCATATAGCATTGTCCCTAAATAATTAAAGTGGTGATTCATGTATTCTGGTTTATTACATCACCTTATTTTTAACTAAAAATGGCGGTTAGCCTGTCAGGGTAATTCCTGCTTCCACCCTAGTGCAGGTTTTTTTCAATACAAGTACAAAACCTGTACTGGCTAGAAAATACTCAATGTGGTATATTTGTCCCAAGGTTGACCCACTTCAAATGCCTTTTTCATTTGAACTAAAATAATTGCATATTTTATATGGACAGTGTATGCTATTCTCAGCTGTTTGATAATTGTTTCTTCTATGGGATAGTTTTTCCATTTTATGAGATACTTCTGATGACCCTGAACTACTTTACTATCTTCAATCTCTTCAACCTCATATTCAGGTATTTTTGAATGAACAAGTTGTAAGGGGAAGTATCTCTCAGGCACCATGCCTTTGGACAACTTGAGCTGAGAGACGTAGTAATTGGGTGCACTCACAATCCTTCAGGCAAGGACAGTAAATGAGAAATACGATTCTTTTTGATTTTCTATCTGGTAGGGACCAATATAGCCAAAGACCAAACTTTCAAAGAAGATAGTTGATATTATAAGCCTTAAAGTTTGCTAATACATAGCTTCCTACTTTAACACCAGAATTTTCGTCTTTCCTATCATCATTATTCTTTTTGCCCTTAACTGTAAGTTCAAGCCGTTTCTTTAAGGGGTTAAGCGTCTCCTGCATGTTTTGTGAAATTTCATAAGCAGAGGTACTGTGACTACTTACTGAGCGATTTAAAGGTTCAGGTTATTACCAATGGTTAGCAAAGAAGGGTTTAATTCTTATGGATCTACAGACTTGGTTATTAAATAAATGTTGAGCCAATCCCAACCAATCCCTCCAGTCTGACTGACATCCAGATACATAACAACGAATGTGTTGTTCAAGTTCCTGGTTGACCCTTTATGTTTGTACATCTAAATGCAGATGGTAGGACGAGGATCTACAGCTTAGATGTGAAAGATTATTAGCATGTTGCCCCAAATTTTAAGTAAAATTGTAGACCATGATCTGAGATGATCCCTTATGGAATCCCATGATGAGAGAAGACTTCTTCCATGAAAGATGTCACTGATCCCTTGAAGGTAACCTGAGAGGTGCAAGGGATGAACTTGGCATACTTGGTGAGATGGTCTAGTACCAACATGATGTCATAATAACTTCTTATAATGGTAAGGCGGTGATGAAATACATTATTATGTATAATTAAGTCTTGTTTGACTGTTGGAGACATTAACTTCCCAACTATCTGATAATGTAATGGTTTAACGTTCACACAGATCAAGCATTGGGACAGATATTTCTTTGTTTGTCCAACATTACCCATCCACAAATAGTTTTAGATGATAATTTCTTGGGCCTTAGTAACCCCAGGATGTCCAGCTAATGAATGACTATGGCGAGCCTCCAAGACCTATCATAATATGCTTTTTGCGGGTACCTACAATTCTCCAATAGTATATTATATTGCTCTTGACTAAAGTCCCTAAACTTAGTGTAAGTTCCATCGACCAGTTCCTTACAAAGCATCCGGTCAAGCTTAGCCTTCCATTGAGTAGCTCTTATTTTTCAATTTATTTTATTAACTTTTTCCGTTAAGAGTGAGTAAAAGTTGAGTGGCAGCAAGGTAACAGTATTATAATCATCTAGATCTTTATCAGAGAAGGATAGACCTGGGTCTTGACTTAAATATATGAAGTTAAAGTCTTCTTGACTGGATTATAGTAATTTTAAAATAAAAGTTGGCTATTTCCAGGTGCCATCTTACTTGCCTCTGGTTTATTCATTGAGGCTTCCATTAATACTCCAGCACCCTATGGTAAGTGAATAAGGCAATGGGCCAATTGGCATACTAAGGTGATAATGCCGCTCTTGAAGTGATGCTACTATGGCAAGAATTTTCTTGTCATAGATTAGTAGGTGTTTAGGCCAGTAGAATCTTCATGCTAAAGCAAAGGATATGAGCTTTAACCCATCTTTGCTTTTCTGTGAACGTACTTCCTGAATAGCACAGTTTTATGCATTTAAATGAAAAATGGCTTATCCAAATCTGCATGAGCCAAAATGGAGAGTTTAGGAAGTTCTTTATGTCTTGAAGGATTTTTTCTCTGTAGTACCCCATGAAAATGATACTTTATTCAATAATCAGTTTAAGGGGGCAGCGATGGCTGGAAAATCTTTTCCAAAAAACGCCTTAGGAAGTTGAATGTTTCTAAGAAAATTTGTACTCTTGCTTGATCAGTGGGAGCTTTCATTATTTATAAGCCTTCAACTTGTCTGGGCATACGAATAATTCTCCTCTGATTACCACATTCCCAAGAATGTCATTACAGACTTATGGAGCTCACACTTTAGAGGCTTCAGCTTGAGACCTGCCACATTAATGGCTTAAAGAAAGAATTTGACATTGTATACATGCTGCTTCTTGGATTCTGATAACATAAGGACATCACCCATATAGGTGAAACACAGTTCCTAAGCAGTCCTTCCAAAATTTAAACAAATAGATGTTAGATTACACGTGGAGCTTTTTAATTCAAAGGGCTTACATAATACTCACAAACTAATTTTTGTTAGAAATGATAACTTTTTAATGCTCAGGATTTATCAATATTTGATAGAAAGCCCCCATCAGGTCTAACCTGGCGAATTAGGTAATTCTAAAGGTCAGCAGTAAGCTATCTAAATTATAACATGAAATAGAAATCAATATAAGTTATAGCATTTGACACTTAATAATCAACACTGAGTCAAAGATCCCCATTGAACTTTTGGACAAGCAGCATGGAGATACTGTTAAATTTTTGGACAGCATTATGGTCCCAGAATCAAATATAGATATTGTTTTAATACTTCAATGCGCCTTGGGATCTTTGATTTAGGGTTATATCAATCAACCTTGGGAAATTCTGTACTCACTTTGTATTAAAAGCTCAAGTAAAATGGCACAGTTATGTCTATAGTAGGGGAACCACAAGCTTCAAACGCTTCTTAATAATTGCTTTATCTTTAAGAAGCGATACCTTAGGGGACTCACCTTCCATGATCCCCATTTTAGCCATCATGGTTGATTTTGTCACAAAATCACATTGCAAGGAAAATACTTTGTAGTGAAATTGGTACTTTTAGCGATTACAAGTCAATATGAGGCGATACTGATGCCACCATTTCATAGCCAAAATCAATGGGTAGTGATTTTTGTAAAAGGAACAGATTCCTTTACAAATATGGTTTTATTCTATCCCATCATAAGATTAGCATATACTAACCCAAAAATTGCACTTTTGGTAGTGTCTGCTTGAGTTAATGTTCCAGTTTTCTTTAATGGCAGGCCCCATTTTTGGGGTAAGTCCAGTAGCAGTAAATTCCATTAGCTCCAGTATTTATTAAAGCCAAAACTTCTTCTTCATGTGTTTCACCATAAGCTACCTTAAGGGGAAAGAGAAGATAAAGGTAATAATAAAGGCTTCTTTTAATTTCAAATCATGCTTGTATGGGCTTCTACTCTTTCATACATCTGGTACTTCAACTTTCTCAACTTTTTAACACTTGGCAACACAAATTGGTTTTAACTCTCATTGACAGCAGTCCATTCCTTTATTGTTCTTATATCCAGCGGCATACATCAACTCTCATTTGATCTTTGCACGCTCGTGTTGTCTCATCAAATTCAAAGAATCTATTTACTCCAATGAATCAGCCAAAAAGAGTCAACGCCATAGATGAAAACAAATCTTGATGTAAATTATGATCAAACATTCAGGGTAACTGAGTTGTAGGGACCTAAACAGAATAGAAAGTGAAAAAACAATCAGAATACCAATTTCATGGTTCCTTTTACTATGGATGCCATTAACAAGGCTGACCAAGTTGCATCCTGAGCCTCGCCTTGACAGGATACATGGTCTATCAATTGAAGGCACTCATCAAGGAAACAAGAGGTGTATCTTGTTTAACAAGTAACTCTCTTACATATATGGATTGTGTGTTAAGTATGTCAAATAAGTAGTTTTATAAAACTTTGAAGATTGGTCACAAAAGATACTGGTACACCTGAAGACTTTGTTATTCTACCTTGAAATTGGATTGTATCAAATGCCTCATGGATTCCTTCCAAAGTTGTTGATTCTAAAGAAATTTATGAAATTTTAATTTTGGTAACAACTGGCTCAGAGGATGGGACATAGGTTAAACCCTTGACAACCCAATAAAATTTTAAAAACAAGAACAATACAAAGAGGATCATTAGTAGGGCTATTGAGTGTTAGTACCAGGCTGGTAGAATGGGCTGCATGGGAACTTCACTGTTCCCCCTCCAAAGGGACCAGAAGGTATGCAAATTCAATGTAAATGACATGTCCTATCAAAAAATTGATAAAGGAGTTGGGAAGGACTAACTAAGTAACTATCCACAGAAGTAAGATTACTCTTAAAAGAAGACTGTTTGTCAACATACCATCATATGTTGGGGCGATAAAGTCCTGCACCACTGTTAAAATAATACACAATCCCAGCATAGCGCTTTGATTCCAAGATAAGGTAAACAAAGATGTGATAAGATGGCGAATTTCAGTATGGATATCCTAATAAGCATCCATAATATGAGTTTATTATTATGTTTAGTAATAAGAAAAAGAATTTTTCAATTTAAACTGCTAAGAAGCCAAAATTGATGACAACAACAACCTCTATCACTTTACAAACCTAGAATTAATAATTTGAATCAACTTGTCTAATTCTAGTTGATTAGCTGTAAGCAATTTAATTTTATAACTGATTTCTAGATTTGTTAATCTTTGCACATCTTTTGAAGGCCTTAGATAGGTTAAAGTTGGCTACAACCAAATTGAAAATGGTCTGAGTTCAAAAATCTTTTACACATTTTCATTGCTTATTTATAACCCAATATT
The DNA here is from genome assembly GCA_022478985.1 of Massospora cicadina. Classification (NCBI taxonomy): domain Eukaryota; kingdom Fungi; phylum Entomophthoromycota; class Entomophthoromycetes; order Entomophthorales; family Entomophthoraceae; genus Massospora; species Massospora cicadina. Next base: position 191,792 of record JAKSZP010007933.1, read on the forward strand.
TCTTGCATTCGCCTTTTTTCAGTTAACCAAAACCATGAGTTTAAATGCCCTATTTAGAGGATAACTCTTATATTCCTTTAAATGTAATTTTTTGCAACTGGTGGATTTTCCCCCAAACATCTTAAATTTTTGTTCATTTGTGGGCTTATTTATAAGCTGAGCCTTCCATTTATTTGATCTGGGCTCTAGCTGGAAGCTTTGGTCTTATAAGATTTCCTGTTTTAATTTATGAAATTTTTATTGGATTGGCAAGGATCTAAACAATCTTCTTTGGGTAAAAAAGGGATTCGATTTTTGTAAAAATTGTAAGACAATATTAGTTAATATTGAAAATAGCATTATTTCTAATTAGCACAATGTGATGATACAAAACAGTCTGAATCATTACATCCAAAATTTCGTTGATATAATTATGTACTCCTTTTTTGATCTTGACCCCATCTTATTCAAAAAGGGAAGAATCCCAGGTGACACTTTAATCTTAGAAACTACTTAAAACCATATTTTTCCAACCTTCATAAAAAACCTGGTCGCCCATTTTTACTAATTAAGAAAATGAAAGTCATCAGATAATTATGAACTGCCAACAACTGTATTCCATCAATTATATAGATAGTTATTATTACATCGCATTAAATGAATATCTGAGGGTTTAAGTGTCTCTCAATATATTTGCAGCTATGGACCTAGCTAGCAGTTACTGAAAATTGGGAAACATGCTAAAGAATTCGCTAAGTGTGCTCTTGTATCATATGAAGGGTTTGTTTAAATTCACTTAAATGACTTATGGGCTACAAAACGTCCCTGCCACATTTCAATGAACCATGAAACAACTGTTTGAGACCTTAAAATACCTTATGTATTTGTGTACCTTAATATTTTTATCTAAACTAAAATTTTTTTTGGCTCACTTTGATCATCTGTGTCAGGTTTTCCAACAGTTTTGAAAATCCTCATTGGATCATAAATCCTATAAATGCACTATCTTTCAACGTGAAATGGAGTTTTAGAACACACAGTGATAAGGCAAGGTTCTTTCCACCTCCAATAAGGTGATAGCTATAAAACGAATGTCTATATCTTTTAAGTTTACATGATATCCAAGTATTCCTAAGGATAACTGTATATTACTGACAGTTTATTCCCCATCTTTCCAATCTTTTTGATTCAAAGTAGAACTACTGCATAAAAATGTACCCTTTTCTGGTGTTCTAAGAAACAAAAGACTTTTGACTCCTTATGGACTGCTACTAACTGACCAGTTTTAATGCATCCTAACTATGACCAACACTTTGTCCTTGTAGATGTAAGCAAGACCGCTGTTGTGGCCATGTTGCTGCAGTTAGATGTTAAAAAAGTATAAATATGTCAACATATTCAATAAACCTTTTATATAAAGCTGAAAGAAGCTATTTGGTAACTAAACAAAAATGTCTTGCATTATTACTTGGTATTAAACATAATTGTATCTATTCTATATGGGAAAGATTTTATTAACATCAACAATAGACCATCTCATCGCTGGCTTTGTTGGATGAAATCCTGATGGGTTATAAGACCGTTGGGCACTAAGGTTTTAATTATACAGTTTACCATAATTTACAGATCTAAAGCCAAAAAATAATTAAGATGATATATCTTGACTATCTAAGCTACATGTGAAAATATCCATCTAGGATTAAGCTTATGAAATTATCCCCACCCTACTATTTGACCTCATGAAAATCTCAATAACTAAGATTGGATAAAAATGGCTTCTAATACTAAAGTTGAGGATGCTTTTTTAGTAATTAGGGTAGGTACACCTTATTTACACTAAAAATGACCCTCTATGTGTAGTTAGACAATAATGGAAGCACAACCAATTTTTGTTATTGGGCCGTTAATCCTCTAGACTTTTTGAAAGCTAAATGATATTAGTAGATTAGCCAAAACTGTTTTTATGTACTTGAGACATGTTTGACCTGTCATACTCAAGATGAATCTGATCCACTTTATAAAATGAGTCTATAACACCTGGAATGGCAATTTGATGCCATTTTATTGATGTATCTGGCCCTTACCTGTGGCCATATATGACACAAATTTTATAATTTATACTAAACACTTACCTAGGTAGTTAGAAATCACATTCTTACCTGATGCTACTGTCAAAGCCACCACCTTACTTATATATTAAAATCCTATCTAAACATTGATTCACCTAAGTACTAATATAAACAATAGAACTAAATTATTTCTTCAATTATAAACAAATCTACTTTGACCATGGAATTAGACCTATTTTACACTATATAATTCTGCCACAATTGAAGCAATAGAGAGTGCTCAAGAAATTTAATGTCTGACAAAAATATGATCAACGCCTGATTCTAGCCATTGAAATTGACTATCTTTTTAGTGCATCATTAGAATTGAGTCAGTTATCATAGGATAATTTTTATGTCTCCCTTTAAAGCGTTATATGGCCAGGAACCCCTATTACACTTTATCCTTCAGCTAATCCTTAAATCTTCAAAACCTGATAATGTAGAAATTAATTTACAAGGACTGACCGATGAAGTCATATTGCTACAAGCAAGGGATGCTTATTAGATATAAAGCATTATATATAAAGAAGAAATCTGATCAATTCAAAATACCTCTTCTTCCCAATTACTCTATGAGGATTTAATCTTAATTTCCACCATTAATTTGATGTTAAGTATCATAAGTTAGCCACTAAATAATACAATCCAGGTTAATATAAATATCAGAAGTTCATGAAAATTCTATTACCTTGATCAATTATGCTACTTTTGTAATTTTTGTGCATAGTCAGTTCCTTAGATAATATAATACTCCCTTTGGAAAGATCTTATTGTGTTGTTAGGATCTGAACTTTCATCTTTTACCCAATTCTTTAAACTCCTATTCCAAACCCACTCTGACTGATTCAAAGAAATTAATTGATGTCAACCAATTTCAATTGAAAGACATGCATCTATCCTCAAAGAATAACAATAGTAGAAAACCGATATTAATCAATTTTCACTTGACTAGTATTAGGGTTATGAAAATCTTTCTGATGGATATGGTAGATATTTTGATAGAAAAAGGACTTAAGAAAGTATATTAGTATCCCTTTGTTTTAATTTAATTTAATAAACATAAAGAACATAATATAATTATCACTTGAAGCAAACTGAACAGGGGGATGGACACCATCATAATCCCAAAAAAAAAACTAAGCTAAAAAACAAAATCAACCAAAATGCACAAAAAATGGAATGATACAAAATCAATTAAAGATCAATCAGGTGACAAATTGCAAACTGCTATCTGACTATTGTGAAGGGGGAGGGGGATGGGGTGGCTCGTTTTTGCCATCTTTGAAGACATAAGAGAGGGTAAAGCATTTTTTGCTTCAATCACTTGTTTACTTTGAACTCAAAATATAAAAGGTTTTTACTCTCATCCAACCTTTCACCAATGCTGCTTCTAGTCTATGTTGACTATATTGACGCCTGCTGCCCCCATAAGAGGTGGTAGTGCACCTCCTCTTGGCATTTCTTAGCCGCTACTTAAATTCCCTCAGGCTGGCTCAGCTAGCCACTGAACACTTTTAGTCATTATGTCCCACCTTGGGGCCTATCCTACCACCTTGCATGCTACTGGCGGTGCTCAGAAACCCTCTGGTGTTCCCTCAGATCAACCTGCGTTTCAGCCTTTGGGCCAAGTATGGGAACCTCTTCCCCTACGCAAGTGTGGCCATCATTGAGATGGCCACAGTGGTATACAAACCTGCTGGGTTATTTCTATCCCTTTAGGGGTACTTCAATAATGGCTTCTCTAGTGAAGCTCACGTCATGGCTGCATCACGGCTGCCGTTAATTTAAAACGTAAATTAATACCGACTATCTGAACTTGCTTGCTGGGTGAGGCCACACTTTTGGTCCAGCTCACTGCCTTTCCCACCTACCTCTCCCTCAAACTCCACTGCCATGAGCTCACAGAGGGCTTGGTTGCCTATGGCACCGACCCTGTGCTGAACTTCAACGTCTCAAATGGCGCTGATCAGCTCGCTGGGCATTGCTTATACATGATGAACCACCCCATCTGTTGCAACACCCACTTCACAATACCCCTCATGCTGATCAAATTTTCCCCTGATCATCCATTCAGGGAATGTGTCAAAAAATGGATGCACAATTTTCCCCTTGTGCTTTGCTATTAATCACTTAAAGTTCAAGTGCCCAGCGTTTTCTGCCAAAGCTGCATCCGCCGCTCCTCCCTCTGACATAAACCCCACCACTCATTTTACTAAAAAAAATTTTGGGAACCAATTTCTCCCACACCCTCATCTGCTGAGGCGCTGCTCCCACCGCTCTGTCCACCAAGTCTTAACCACCAGATCCATTCCTGAGCAGATGGTGGCTCATACACCAGCATATTTGCATGGTCCACTGTTAACAGCCAATCAGCAACTGCTACCCATACAAGCTCTTGTCACTGGCCCAGCGCTGGAAGTATCAGATTTGTTTGACACCCTAAAATGTAAGAAAGAAGCTGACCATGCCTATGAAATTAAACCCAAATTTATCTGGTCAGAATTCTTCACATAACCCCCTGATTTGACTCTCCGCTACTTTTATTCTTCACAACGGATTCCATGTTTACAAAAATATTCACCAAAAAGCTGTCAATTTAGCTGTTGCCCCATAAACTCACTCCACTGCAAGTCCTCCATATGGCAATTAAGCCACTTTGAGAGGGCTTTCATATACCTAACTTCCCTATAAATTTCCCCATGGAAGCCAGATTCTATGTTGAAGAACTAGAATTTGACGCTGGCTGAGCATGCATTAATGTGGCGTGATCTTCAATTTATAACCTCAACTACCTAAAACCACTGGCGCATTTATCTTTCAATCTTTGCTTAAACTTATCACTTTTCAGAACACCTACTCGCTCAATAAATCTAGGTGATGCAAACTGCTGGCTTCAGAATGAGGAGAATCATTACCTCTTTCTTCTTCTGCCCCATGCCACGGATGCTCCAACCCCCCTTTTGTCTGCCTTTGCTCACCACCTGAATTCCAGCAGTGGACGAAAATCTCCATAACCCTTCTTCCACTTCTAATATGGATTCTTAGGCTAACGCTGTGGCACCATGCTAGGATTTTTTGTATTTTATAATATTCCATTTGTTTTGCACAACGCAGAAAAGATGCGTGAAGGACCCCCTATTGGTTGGGAACCACTAGTAATAAAAAAAGAGGGTGAAGCTTAAGGCAGATAACATCGATGAATCCCCCCCTTGGGTTGGGACCATCTAGTACTAAAAAAAGCTTAAGGCAGATAACAAAGGCGTGGGGGCATCTGTGGTATGTGATCTAATATTTTTTTAATGGGTAGGCCAAAGTTTGGGCCAACCAGAGGCCCATAAATAATTTAACTCGAACATGTTCTGTTTAGAGATAGCCTCACATAGGGTTACAAGTGGTAGCAAGGTTGGTATGAGTGATTCTGATTTATAGCTAAATTTAGCAATACATTTAATAGGTTTAAGCGATTTTTTGGCAGTATGGTTTAGTGTGGTAATTTTTACTTAGTATGGATGCAAAATCAGAAGAAAATACTAGGTGTATAGACAATTCCTCAATAGTGTTACCAACTTTGCAATAGCTTTATGGAAAGTGCAACATTCATTGGAAGAGAAGGCTTCAACTACATACTGAGGGGTACCTTGTAATGGTGCAGTGTGAGGTTGTAGGACTAATAATGTTGAGGAATTGGGTGTCATAATCTTTATGAAAAATCAAACAAGTTTAATAGTGTTGTCTTTTTAGAAATAGGGTCACCTTTTATTGGTAACCTCATCCAACAAAGGCCCAAAATCTTTGTTTGTAGAAAATTTGATTTTTATTGGCATAAGGATAGAGTTAATGGAAATGGGAAAAACTAATTAAATACCATATTTGAAGTTGTTTCATGATTGTCTGGGTTATTTTAAGTTATTTGTTGAGGAGGAATCTGATTGGATAATGTGGGAACTACTGCAGAAACAGTATTTGGAGGAGGGGATCATAAGACTATACCTCATACAAAGAATGTTGCAGGGTTGATGTCAAATTGGTCATAGGGTTGATGGCTTGGAGTCCAAAGAGACATCTAGAAAAGGACATTTGCGTTTTGGATGATATAACTAAATAAGATGGACAGATAATTCATCCACCTTCTACGTGAGGCTAGAAAAGATGGTTGGGGGAAGAGAGTGTCATGGAAACTGATGATTAAAGCAAGACTGGGTTTCCAATCTGGGTGTGTAACAACCCATTGGAAAGCTCAGAATGCCAATGGAATATCAGTTCTGAGAAGTTGTAAGAGGGATCTCTTATGATCTTTTGAGGGAAAATAAAGTCAAAGAACATACCAAAGGCCCTCATACCAAACCAAATGGCTGCAATGGGGGCAACTGTGGGTCTTGCTGGGGCATCTACCAAGGGTGGGAGAGGCAAGGAGAATGACCAATCCTCCTGGGCTTGCAGTTGGTGACCTTTGGGCTCTTTTTCCAAACCTTCTGGTATTATTTCATAATAATAAAAATTCTTAAAATCATTTAAATTTTCAAAAGATTTGAACTGCTGATCAGGTTCACAAATTAAATCAAATAGAATTGATTTGACTTTCAGGAGCCTTAGGCTTCACCTTGCACCCATTGTGAGGTTTTACAATGGGTTGAGGGGTTGGGAACATTGACAGGTTGGAGGATCAATTTTATAACTGTACTGGGCTGGATAGGCCCTTGGCGAGCTGGTCCAGATAGTCTGGTGCCTGGTTACTGCCTCATGGTTTCATGGACAACCATTTCTTGCCTATTAATGGAGAATTGCACTTAGCGGAGATGGCCTCATTCCACACAAATTGTGCTGAACCACCAGCGGATCAGTGGGTGAATTAGTCCAAAATTTCCAACTATTTTTTGAAGCAGGAAGCGGACCTGTAGCTTGTCCGCTGGGAGCTGAAGGAGTAGCAGACCGTTGCAAAGAGTTTGACAAATCTGAAAACTTTTGCTTTGGTGGATTGACATCACACGCCTATGGCGAAATTTTTGGTCATCACAATCACTGTCTGGTGAACCGCCAGATTGAGGGCTTGGAATGCCCACTTGATGACAATTGTCCCTAAAATGCAGATTGCTGCATACTTTTCTGGGTTAGGTGAAATTATATTGGAAAGAGAGATGGAGTCCGCATAGTGGGTTTGGGTAGAGATCAGCTTTATTAAAATTAAGAGAAAAATGGACTGTAAACTGCCCCTTCCAAAGGCAGTTGCCTTATATATGAGAAATAAGGAAAAAGGGGGTCGTGGGTGTGTTTCCTTGGACAGTAGCAGCTGGCGTACTCACGGGTACTCAGCCTGAGCTTGGAGCATAGTCATCCAGCTTATGCAAAAGGTTGCAAAAGCTCTGGCAACATAACCGTCTGATTCGCCAGGGAGGGACCCTCACTGATCCAAACTTGAGAGGATTTACTTGAATAAAAGGGCATCAGAATCGGACTCCACCAGGGTCAATTCTAACAAATTTTTAAAGATTTTTACATTTTTTGAAAATGTATTTTTGACTCATAGTTCCCAAACCCGTAATTTTGGATTCTGTGTTCTGAACTAATTTTCCTCACTCAGGAACCATTTCCTGAGTTTTTAGCAATTTTCTTATTTTCCAAAGAAGTGAGGGATGGAGGGGTGAAAACCAGTGGGGGGGGTGCTGTTGGTGACTTCTGGCCTGTATTACCTCCTTACAAACCTCCTTTACCCTTCAAAAAGGGAAGAAGCAGCTAAAGGGGATACTGTGGAGGAACCTTTTGGGGCTAATTCGGTTACTTAACGTTTGTCAACCACATTTCCCAAGTCCCCCAGTTGAGCCAAGGGCTCCACAGGGGCAATAGGTCCCTTCTTCATCCTATAAGGGACCTTTTCCCAGTCCAACCCAAGAGGTAGGGTCTCTATACTTACAGAGATGATTACATTGTGAGGGTTAAGCAAGAATGTCATTTCATTTTTAATAAAGATTATAGCAAACGCGTGAGGAAAAGCTAGATTGGAGGCCCATTTGGGACAAAAAATCTACTATTGGTAAGAGCCATAAGCTTGATACATCTTCCATCAGATTTTTGTTAAGCATTTTTTGGGGGGTGGAGAGGTGGGTGGGAAACCCAGAAAATTGAATCAACATAGTAGTGTCCACTGGAAGCTTAGTGCAAGTTGTCAAGAGTGGGCTTACTGAATATCAGGTGCACTGTTGCAAATCTGGCTGCAACTGGGTGATATTACACAGTTTAAATTAACAATAAAACGGGTATTACTGTATGAGGACATTATATCTAAAAAGTAGTATAAAGCTTACTAATTAAAATATAACTCTAAATAATCTTAAAAATCCGCTGTAATCTGGGGTTTACAGCCAGCGTAAGTGTCATGGAAATGGCAGAAGAAGTTTAGACCGGCCTAACAGTTAGGGTGCATAAGCATCCAGAAAGCAAGCCAGAATGCTAGAGGCATTTCTGACCATACGACTTGATATGGATCCAGAAAATAGGATACCACAAAATGGTGGCGGAATGTCAGGGTTAGGAGTAACCCAACAGCAAACCACACCGAATAGATTTTTGACCCAGGAGTTCTGCTAACAGGGGTGGAAACTACTGGGATAGTTACTGCGAGATTCTTGGTTGTTAAGACCATTTCGTTGAGGGTAAAAGAGAGGTGAATCTTCTCTTGTAGTTGGCGAACATAGGGCCATAAACTCCCTGTATATTGCTGCTGAAAGGTCATGAGAACCAGGTTGTAGAGCCAAAAATTTTGGACTTGTCAAGCCCAATTGGTGATAAAGGGAATCATAGTAACCAAGAGAATTGGTAAGGTCCACCCAGTTTGTGGAGCGGTGGACCACCAGTCAAACACCATATGGAATGTGGTTGAAAGGAGGGAGATAAAAATTTGGAGTTTTTTTTTCCAATAAAATTTTTATATGGGAGATAAAGTAAGAAAAATTGACCAACAATCTTCTCAGTGCCTTGCAACTGATTAAATAGTGGTCAATTAGTGAAAGCGTGGTCAGGATCCACAAATTCAGCCTAACTGGCAATTGGATGGTAGAGGGGGTTTATTCTTTGGGAACCATCATTGCAAAATTTGGTGGTGGGCTGAGTCTCTTTCAGTTTGACCTCAAATGTCTGGACCAGGGGTTGATCACATTTCTGACAGTTAGCACGATGGCATTTAGCCTGATGAGCAACGGGAATCCCCCAAGGCCATCTAATATAGAGATGGGACCATTTGGTTAGTAACAGGTTCAGGATGGCCAACCTGCCCGTACTCAGTCAACTAACCATTCATTTGGTCGATAGAGGCCCATCGGGCACAATTCCTGAATTACTATTGGAGGGTTTTAAACTCTTGGCGATGGCGCCCAATATTTGTTCTGCTGATTTTGGAGTTGAATCGGAACTTTCAGGTGATCTGGCTGATGTTGCATTCTTCATGCTTTTACAGCCATTTCAAATTTTGGCCATCAGCCCGATTGCCACCCAAATTGGATATGACTGATTTCAGTTTAATAAACTTGGCTAAATTTCACTGCTTCCCCATAACAGTTCTGCTGAGGTGAGTGAGGAAATTGGGGGTGGGATCCAAAGTGGATGTGCTGTCACCCATCGCTCGTCAACTATGTGGGCAAGATTGCCTTGGGTGATGAGGGGTACTGCCATCCTCTTCGGTGTTTTCTTACTTGGGAATGGAAAGATAGCTCAATCAAGAGCCAAAGGACACTCCCCAAGACTTACATTACCCTTTCCTTTTCCCAAAGGGATGGCCCCCACCAGGAAACTGCACCAGAGCCACGTTCTTATGCGCTTTGGGTAACTTGATAGCCATAATTGTTGCAGCCTTCTGCAGCGGGTGGGGAGCTTTGGGTGGGATGTGTGGAAAGTGTCAACCAGGTCCATACAATTTGCACAATCGCGCGCCTTGACCCAATTGTTTTCATAAGCTGGATATCCTTTCCAGGCCACAAGGTATTTGACTGATCGTCATGAGATTCCGAGATGCCAGGATGGCCTCCACTTTGGCTTCCTCCTCATTGTTGATGACAATTGGTTCTGGGTCCTTGGGAATCACACCCTTGAAGGGTGACAGCTGGGATACATGGAAAACTGGGTGTTGCTTACAATGTGCGGGAATCTTCAATTGAAACTCCCCATTACCCAATACCTCCTCTACTAAGTGGAGAACTGAATGCTTGCTGGTGAATTTGTGGGAAGGGGTTTAGATTTACAAATGGTGGGCATTGAGCATGACATAAGAACACACCTTAAAGTCATGACCTGGAAGGCGCTTGCAATCCACAAATCACTTGTATCATTGATGGCTTTAGTAAGGTGTTCCTGCACTAAAGCTTGGGTTGATTGAATATGGCCAGCATGATCCGTGGCAGCTTGAACTTCTGGTCGCAAGCATGCCCTGACTGAAAATGATGGGTTATAACCCAACGTTGCTTCATATGGTGAGAAACCTGTGGAAGTGTGAGTCCCATTATTATATGCAAATTGAGCAAAAGGCAGGTCATCAGCCCAGGTATATTGCGCTGCTACTGCATAACAACGCAGGTACTGTTTGAGAAATTGATTAACCCGCTCAGTCTGGCCGTCATACTGGGGATGATACGCCGTGGATCAACAGGGGGTTATCTCAAGGATCGACAAGAGTTCGCTCCAAAACCAGGTGGTAAACAGGGTACCCCTGTCACTAACAATTTCCTGGGGAAGGCCAAACATTGAAAACACATGGCGAACAAATAGATGTGCCATTTCTTCCGATGTGATCACAGAAGTACAAGGAATGAAGAGGGAAAATTTGGTAAAGTGATCTACCACCACCATTACCACTGTGAAACCATAGGAGCAGGAGAGTTCAACAATGAAATCAACGGACACCAAGGTCCATGGACCTTCCGCCTGTTGTAAAGGGTGCAGGAGGCTGTTTTTTCCAGAACGATCTGACTTGGCCCTAGCACAAGTAACACAATCAGTGATCCAAGTTGAAACCTCTTTGGTCAGTCCTTCCCAATTAAAGGTTCGCTTGATCAGGTCAATGCATTTCTTGTTACCGGGGTGTCTGACCACGGGGGGATCATGGTGTTCACAGAATACATTCAAGCGGAAGGAGGGAGGCACCTAAACATGAGAACAAAAATAGATGAGACCTTCTTCTAGAGAATATAGGGAGTGTTTGGGGCTTGAGTGAGTCAAGTGTTCAATCAACTCCACGCCCTCAGGGCAGGCCATTTGACCAGCTAACACCTGGGCCAATAATGGATTGTCGGGCAACAATGCAATGGAGGAAACAACAGAGGGAGCAATCAATAGGATTTGAGTAGCAGGGATCACGGTAACAAGATCCTCTTCCTCAGGCTCTGAGGGGCAGTGAGCGGGACTATGGCTTAGGAAATTGTAAAGGACATTTAGCGCACCCTTGACGAATTCATATTTGAAGTTGAAACTGCACAGGTCCTGATAGGTTTGGGCTTGCCGGTGTGCCAATTTTTGGGGTTTGCAAAAATACAAGAGAGCTTGGTGATCTATGCGAACTGTTAACTCATGACAAGCACCTTGCAATAGATACAACCAATGAGTTAATGCCCATGCAACAGCGGCCAGTTCCTTGTCATAGATGGCCCAGGACTGCTCCGTAGTGGTGAATTTTTGGGAGAAATAAGCGACTGGATGTTTGAGACCATCATGGTCCTGAAGCAGCACTGCGCCCAAAGCTACTGACAAAGCATCACATGAAACAATATACGGTTTGGTGGGATCAGCATGTTTCAAAATGGGAGGAGACATGAACACTTCTTTAATCGCTTCAAACGCCTGCTGGCATTTGGGGGTCCAACAAAAGGGTACGTTTTTACCTGTGAGGGGATGGAGCGGGGCGGCCAACTGGGAAAGTGCGGGGGAAAATTTCTTTAGGAAAATGATAGTGCCCAAGAAACTTTGAAGCTGCTTCTGTGTAGTTGGGGTTGGCCATTCTCGGATTGCATCTAATTTGTTGGGGGGGGGGATGGCGACCCCTTCTTTAAGTACCAAGTTTCCAAGAAATGTAACCTCTTCCTTGTAAAACTCGCATTTGGAAGCTTTGAGGAACAAGCCTGCTTTATGCAAAGCAACCACCACTGCTTCTAAGTTGATAGCATGTTGCTCAGGAGTTGGGGAATGGACTAGGATATCATCTATATAAGCGATAGCACAGGAAAACTGGAAATCCCCTAATGCATTGTCAATCATTCGTTGAAACGTAGCAGGAGCATTTTTCAACCTGAAGGGCATTATTCAAAATTGGAAAATGCCTCACCTCATTTGGATTGCGGTCAGCCATTCTTGTCCTTCCATTACTTGAATCTGATTGAAAGCATTCACCAGGTTGAGTTTCGAGAACACCCAGGATTTGGCAATTGCCTGACTGATTGTCTGCTCCAGGGGCAATGGGTAGGGGTCTGTAACTGTGATTTTGTTCAGGTGACCGTAATCTATGCAAGGGCGGAGCAATCCATCCGATTTTCTTGCAAAGACATTAGGGGAAGCGACGGGAAACATTTCTTTAAACAACCAGCCTTTTTTTAACATATTGTCCAACCAGGTTTTGAGTTCAATTTCTTCTTCCGCCATATGGGGATACAACGGGCAATTAATGTTCACCAATTCCACGGTTGTCTGAAATCCACAATCGTAACTAGTATGTTTTGGTAGATGGTCCGCCTTTTCCATATCAAAAATTCTGCGATATGGCATTAAATTTTCGGGAAACTTGGCTGGAATGCCCGCGGAAATGACTAGGGTGGTGATAGAGCCAGTTCCTTGGATTTTCTTGAGGGTGTTGATCAAGGGAACTCTCCTTCTAAATCGTCATTGGCAATTGACAACGTATTAAATTCCAAATGAATCCTTACATGTTGTCAGCGCCACCATTTCACCCCCAAGATCACCAGAAATACCAGGTTTGGCATGGCTGAAAAACAATCACAGAAGTTATATTGGTGAATTGAGAAGTATATCGGTTGGTGAACAACATACAAAGACTGATAAGCAGAGGAGGCCACCATTACTGAGGAGCCCACATCCATATCCAGTTTTAGTTGTTGTGCCAACTCTACACTCATGAAGTTCCCCACTGCTCTGGTATCCACCAGAGCTTTGAAGGAGACATGGTGGGAACTGATACTAATTCTCATGGTTACAAGAAGATAAGCGCAATTTTGTTTATTGGGAGATATGACTGACTCATGGTTGACTGAAGAAATGATAGGTGTGTTGGGACCAGGGTTAGGATTCTTAGCTGGAGCGAAAATTGGAAGGACCAGGACTGGGCTAATTGTTTCCTTCATCTGGGCTTGAACAGAATCGTTAAAAGTTATCTCTGGGAATGCTAACTCGAACTTGGGAGTTCTGGTGGAGTTGGAATCCATGTCTGCTATTATTTTAGTGTTGGGAATGTCATCTGCACCATCGTTAAGAAATCATATCATAAAATTCCTTTTCTGATATGAGGAAATGTGGCGAGGCAAAGCTTTGATAGTAGTTGTGGTGACGCCTATTTGATCTATTGACCCTTGGGTAGTAGACCAAACCACGTGGTGAGCGGAAACTGAATCCAAACTCGCTCTAAAGACTGCCTGAAGCATGTTAATAGATAGTTCCAACGTGGGAGCCAGCTCACGGAAGGTAGAGATCAAAGAAACCAAACTGGGGACTTCAGCCATGGCAAAGAGCAGTTTAAATAAATGGTCTGATTGGGACAAGAGGGGGTTCAAGGCGGCCGATACAACAGCCATCAGGGAGGCAGGGTCACCTTTTTGTGTGGAAGAATGCAAGAGACTTCTCACCCAGCGACGAGCTTCCCCATCCACGGCATCTAACAATGCGAGACCTTGTTGGGCCTCAGATATCGCAGAAGTGTTATTTCTTGTGATTGTTGTGCGCATTTGTACTTCAGTGAGTGCGTCCAGAACCTGATTGGCAATTTCTTGGGAAGGGATACTCAATATTTTCCCCATTCTGGAGGAAATAGGAGGAGATGCGATCTTCACCTCTTGGGTAGCTTGAAGGAGTTTTCCCAGAATAGAGTGGATGCTTCTCCCGAAGTCAGAGAGTGACCACACAAGCACCAAACAGCATACAACTGATTGCACGTTCATTGGTAGAGAGTAACCACTGCGGCGCCAAATTCAAAAATCAAGGCGGAAGTGGCTGGAAGTAATGGTTGGTCAATTATGTCATGGAAACGGCAGAAGAAGTTTAGACTGGCCCGCCAGTCAGGGTGCGTAAGCATCCATAAAGCAAGCCAGAATGCCAGAGGCATTGCCGACCATATGACTTGATATGGATCCAGAAAAGAGGATACCACAAAATGGTGGCGGAATGTCAGGGTTAGGAGTAACCCAACAGCAAACCACACCGAATAGATTTTTGACCCAGGGGTTCTGCTAACAGGGGTGGAAACTACTGGGATAGTTACTGCGAGATTCTTGGTTGTTAAGACCATTTCGTTGGGGGTAAAAGAGAGGTGAATCTTCTCTTGTAGTTGGCGAACATAGGGCCATATAATCCCTGTATATTGCTGCTGAAAGGTCATGAGAACCAGGTTGTAGAGCCAAAAATTTTGGACTTGTCAAGCTCAATTGGCGATAGAGGGAATCATAGTAACCAAGAGAATTGGTAAGGCCCACCCAGAGTGCAGAGTGGTGAACCACCAGGCAAACACCATATGGAATGTGGTTGAAAGGAGGGAGATAAAGATTTGTAGTTTTTTTCTAATAAAATTTTTATATATGGGAGACAAAGTAAGAAAAATCGACCAACAATCTTCTCAGTGCCTTGCAAATGATTAAATAGTGGTCAATTAGTGAAAGCGTGGTCAGGATCCACAAATTCAGCCTAACTGGCGAATTGGATGGTAGAGGGGGGTTTATTCTTTGGGAACCATCATCGCAAAATTTGGTGGTGGGCTGAGTCTCTGTCAGTTTGACCTCAAATGTTTGGACCAGGGGTTGATTACATTTCTGCAGTTAGCACAACAGCATTTGGCCTGACAAGTGATGGGAATCCCCCAAGGCCATCCAATATAGGGATGGGACCATTTGGTTGGGAACGGGTTTGGGATGGCCAACCCACCCGCACTCAGTCAAGTAACCATTTGTTCAGTTGATAGAGGCCCATCAGGCGCAACACCTGAATTAGTATCAGAGGGTTTCAAACTCTCGGCAATGGCACCCAATATTTGTTCTGCTGATTTTGGAGTCAAATCAGAACCATTGGGCGATCCAGCTGATGTTTCATTCTTCATGCTTTTACAACCATTCAAATTTTGGCCATCAGCCCAATTGCCACCCAAATTGGATACAACTGATTTCAGTTTGATAATCTCAGCACAGATTTCACTGATTCCCTGCAACAGTTCTGCTGAGGTGAGTGAGGAAATTGGGGGTGGGATCTGAAGCAGACGAGCTGTCACCCATCACTTGGCAACTATGTGGGTGAGATCGCCTTAGGTGTTGAGGGGTACTGCCATCCTCTTCGGTGTTTTTTTACTTGGGAACAGAAAGATAGCTCGATTTAGAGCCAAAGGATACTCCCCAAGGCTTACAGTAAGGGACCAATGTAATTAAAATAAACTTCTTCAAACAGCTGCAATTTTGTTGGGTACTTCCAACATAGGAGAGCTGGTGTAACAAAAAGGAGTCCTCATTCATTTAATGCTAGTTGATGCCAGTTTTGCATTTCTGCATTGGTTTTTGGTCAAATCAGACACTTTTTTCATTATACGCCGAGATTTTTTGGTAGGTAATTCATATGTTGGTCTTCTCTGTGACCTAAATCTTCCTATATTTCCTATTTTTGGTCCACTGATAGTCTGCCGTCATTACTGCATTAATCAGGCCCAAGTTTTGGCGCATCTTTAGAGCAATTTAGCCATTATTTAGTGAAATCATGTGTGGCATATCTGGCTGTATAATTCTGTTTATTCTTAAGAAGCAGCTAAAATGTTACTGGAAGTTTTGAATGTCTGATTTAAGTAAAATGACTGGTGATAATGGAACTGTCTTGAAGAACTGATCAGTTGACAAGAAAATAGACTTTGATATGTGGAATTTAGTATTATAAAGTAGATTAATTCTTTACATTTGGTCAGGCAAAATTAATAGCTTGATAAATATTATTGGACCAAAGGGAATTGATTTGTCATGAATTAGGAATTACTTAGTATATATAAATGATGGGGTTTGGGAAAGAGCAATTGTTAATGAGATATCTGTTGGTGGATTGATGTAAATTGATCAGCCATACATGTTATTTTGGTTGAGGAAATAAAGAATTATTGTTTTCTTGGAACTGGGCCTGTGAGGAACATCAATAATTGGGATGAGGATAAGGCGAATTAATGAGTGGGCGAGAGAGAAAGCTAGCAAAATATCTGATGGCATATTGATAGAAATTGATTTGCTGTAAACAGACATTTTGGAAAAGGTAAAATTGAAGTATCAACTGCTAGGATTGGTCCTAAGATATGTTAGCAAAAAAAGTCAGTGGATCAATAGGAATTGATACACTATAAATTAATATCATCTAATAAATAATAAATGCTTATATTTGGCCCTAAAAATGTTGGCAAAATATATGATAGCAGATTGATGATCTTTAATCTGCTGAAAATACTATTAATTGGGAAGTGGGAAATGGTCAGATCTATAGTGCGTTATAAATTGTTTCTAAAGTCAATATCATATGGTTGGTCAAAACTCAGAATTGCAACCCCCACTTGACAAACATAGAGATCAAAAAATTAGCTATGTCCAGCAATAGAGTTATTGGTTGATGGGAATTGGAGTCTCATTGCCCTATTGGTACTTTTTGTGGGTTTTATGCACTTCCCTATGCGTTCAAGTTTAACCATTCCATTGAACCCATAGTTATTATAGTAAGGCAATCGCTCCCCTATTCCAAGATGGGGCATAGGATGACAGTTCTGGCGGCCTTGCTCTTTGTATCTTGTTAAATGGGCCACTGCGGTAGAGAAAGCCTTGACTTGAAAAGTAATTGACATTTGGGCAGAATTTGTTAGATCTTTAAAGGGCTCCTTCCAGTTAGATACCCATCCACCATTGAACCAGTATTGTTGTTGTAAGGTACCAATTTCTCCCCTGGGTACTCGCTTTTCCGCCATATTTTTTGGAGGATTTGCGTTGGATGGTTTTTTGGTGGATGAGTCCTTTGAGCTCTTGTTTGGTAACTAACCCTGTAAGCTCATCATCAGATTCTACTCTATTATCCAGCGGGTAATTCAGGTGTAACGTCTCCTGGAGCTGCTCCAGCATTAAAAAAATGGCTGACACGCCTCCTCTAGGGCCATATCTGCAGCATATAACTTTTTCTCTTCTTCCTGAAGGCCATCTTTATAGAAGAGACATTGAGCAGCATCTTTGGTGTACCATGCAACTGGTTTGAGCTCTTTCATGCAGAAGTCTAGAAATCGTATCACTCCCTTCTACAGCTCACCTCTCTTACATAATCATCGCTCCTCTGTCATGGCACCACACTGCTTAAACATGGTCTTCTTGACGTCCTTATAAAGTCTGGACATGGGTAAGAACCTCCTCATAGTTGCCCACAATTTTTTTAAATATTGCTCATGTCATCCTCTGCTTCATTGGAAGTTTTGTCAACAGTGCGCCCCTTGTAGTGAGCACCAAAACGTTGCAATTTGTATTACAACTGGGAGAGTTCTGCACAAGTAAAAGAGAAACCAAAACAGGTAATACTGTATGAGGACAGTATACCTTGAAAGTAATATAAAGCTCGCTAAGTAAAATATGACTATATTAGAAGATATTCCAAATCCTCTTTAACTCTGGGTGTATGCCATCTGTACGGAATCCAACTTAATCCAAATAAACTTCTTCAAAAAGCTGCAGTATTGTTGGGAATTTCCAGCATTGGAGATCTGGCGTAACAAAATGGAGTCCACTTTACTTTGGGACTAATTGACATCAGTTGTTGTGCATTCCCACATTGCTTTTTGGTCAAATCTGACACTTCTTTAGAACATATATGCCAAGATTGTCTAGATGTAATTTTTAAGTTGGTCTTTCCTACAACATTAAATTCTCCCTGTATTTCCTGTTTTTGGTCTGCTTATAGATTGACATCATTATTGCAAGGATCAGAATAAGGTTTTGTGCATCTTTAGAGAAAAATAGGCATTGTTAAGTGTGATCATGTGTGGCAGATCTGGCTGAGTAAACCTGGTTACTTTTAAAATTCATCTAGAATATTCACAGTTGGTTTAGCTGGACAATTTAAGTATGTACAACTTTTGAGAAAGGAACTGGCTTGAAGAACTTATCAGTTGATGCGCAAATGGACTTTAATAAGTGGAATTTAGTATTGTAAAGTATAACTAAATGCTTTACATTTGGTCAGGCGAAATTATTAGCTTGATAACACTCAATGGGCCAAAGACGATCAATCTGCCATGAATTAGGAACTGCTTAATAAATGATGGAGTTTGGGAAAGATAATTGTTAATGAGATATCTGTTGGTGGACTGATAAAAATTGATCTTCCATACATGTTAATTGGGATGAGGAAATAAAGAAAAATTGTTTACTTGGAACTGGGCCTGTGAGGAACATCAATCATCAGAATGAGGGTAAGGCGAATTAATGAGTGGGCGAGAGAGAAAGCTAGCAAATTATTTGATGGCATATTGATAGAAATTGATTTTGCTGTAAACTGACAATTGTGAAAGAGTTATAGTGAAATATTAACTGCTGGGATTGGGCCTAAGAAATGTTAGCAAAATATTTAACATTGGATCAATTGGAATTGATCCACCATAAATTGGTATCATCTAGTAAATAACAAATGCTTATGTTTGGCCTTAAAAGTGTTAGCAAAATATATGATGGCAGATTGATGGTAATAAATCTACTGAAAAAAACTGATAATTGGTAAGAAGGAAATGATGAGTTCTATAGTGCTTTAGGGAATTGTTTCCAAAGTCAATATCCTATTGTTGTATATCAAAAATTGCAACAGGATCACTTTCTGAATTTGCACATAAGTTTTGCTGGCGAAGTTCAAATTAAAGTCTCCTTCTAGGGGAAAAAGTCTAAAAATCTGGAAGGTTTTATTACATCCTGTGCCATTTCTATTCTTGTTGTATCAGCATATATGTAAATTTTGATATTTGACCTGAGACAAAATTGGATGTTGCTCTGTAAGAGCACTAAGTGACTTTGAGGAACCTTCTAGAAATCTGCAAGTGGATGGTGAGATACTTGGGAGCTTATATTGACCCAAGAAGTTGTGAGGATTGGAAAACTCAGTCAAAACATGTTTTACCACTTGGTGTAAAATGCTAGAAGTAATGTTAAGAAATACCAAGTTCAAATCAGTTTTAATATGAATTAAACCTCTGAAGAGTTGGCCGTCATTCCAAGGAAGCTACCGGCCAATTATTCAATTAATTAGACTTTAATCTCCAAAGAAACATAAGGTCAATATGAGTCTGAAAATCCCACATTGTGTACAAAAAGCTGTTCCCTCTATGAAAAAAGTACAATGCTCCCTTGAGAATTGAGGAAGATCTTTTTAATCATTGGGATAAAACCTTAACAAAGACGTGCCCTCTAAAAGACTATATATCCACTTTCTAAGTAAACAGAGGATGCTTTTTACTCTATCTAGTTTGGTTTAAATTACTTCTAAAGTGCATTTTCCATAGTAACAAATAATCTCACTAGGAAGCCTGCTGACGCTTAAATGACTTATGATTGTTTATCCTCTAAAGGAACTGGCCCTCAAACTCTGAAAACTGAAACTGGTGCTCCTGCCAGGTATTTTTCAGGGCTACCAGGTGAAGATGTACCTTACCAATGATGAATAAATTCCAGCGGATACAACATCTCCCAAATGGAGGGGAAAATGAGTGTGACAAAATGGGTTCACTCCTCCAAAAAGAAATACATGTTTAGATATAAGAGTTTTCCAATTTAAAGCACCAATGACATTTGAACTATTGTATCCTGATGATGCAACCTATCAAATCCAATCATCTAGTAGCTGAGACTGCGGAAGCCTTAATTTATAAAACTCTACAGTTTGGAGGACATCTAATCAAAGCTGTTACACCAAATTTCAACCAAACCAATGCACTTATATGATACTGCATCCCTCCCAAGTACATCAGTGTGGGTTTACCAAAAATAAAATCCTACATCCAACTGTTTGTAAGACCTGCTCTCCTCCATCGATTGCACCCTTTGGGATTGCATCATATGGAGATCCAATGACAATTCAGTATTATCAAGAAGCTTCATTCCTGACTCCTTAAATTACATGACTTTTTTAAATTTTTGATCAGAATAATTGAGAAGCTATATTGACAATTGAAGGGAAATAGTGAGTTACAAAAGTAAATTGTTCAGAAAAACAATGAAGTTGGCAGATACCTACACAATGAAATTAATCAGCAGATAGCTAATGCCTCATCAATCCTACCCAAAATATTGAAACAAGCTGTAGCCAAATTATTGGCTGAGTTGAATGAACAACGCAAACCTATAAGTTTTAGATTGGTGAGTAATCAATAGTAATAGCCATCTTAATGAAAGAGCCAATACCCAACCTACTTCTGAGGTGCGCCTAATAAAGACCTTCTAGACCTACTGACCCTAAAGGATCTAAAAGCCAGATGGACCCAGAGGCCCAAAAGACCCCCAGGACCTCCCAGAGACCTTCTACACATTGATAACCTGAGATGAGGACCATGAAACTAATTTATACAAACTTGGAATCACAACTGTGGGGGTGGTTTGTTGTTGGATGGACATTGAAGGAAGTATTTTGCGCTGACTTGTCCTTGACTGTTTTTAAACAATATCTCTACCATACAGCAAACAAGTTTGGATATACAAACTAAACAACTAAACCATCAATCTACTTTGGATGCCAAGATTGGTCAACTTGCCACTTAACTCAATAAATTTGGAAACTAAAAAAATATATTTCAAAAACTCGCAAATCAAGTTACTAAAATCTACAAATCTGCTAGGCAATCATCTCTAAGGCTACAACAGTTTATGTGAACAATTAGGTAAAAATTTACAAAGAGGATCACAAGTTCCTTTGACAACTACTCGATTAAACCCACATGAATGACCCTCTTGATACTGAACCTTCAGAAACTAGGAGATCCACAGCATCATCTATACAAGTTTCATCAAGACTGTATGCTCCTTTAAGCCTTATTTTAAAATTAAAGTATTTCCTTGATACTTGGAACCTTCAGACCTTTGTTCATGAATGAAGAGATCATGAAGTAGCCAATGATAGACAAAACGTTTAACACTTTTAAACTTGTCTTGACAGTAGTGCTTGGGAAATAATGCTGCCTTATTTTAAGGAATGTACTTCTTGGGACAAAGTGAAATAGCTCATATTTAAGAATTCATTAGCAACCTGACTCTGTCCAATTAAAAACAAGCCTTTAATCCGCATACATCCAAAAAGGGAGAATCATGTGCAGAATTTACTTACCATTTCTATCAAGAAACCTAGGCCTTAGCCTCCTGAGACTGAGTTACTTTAGATGATGCTATAGTCACAGTGGTATCTACATTCTCTTTCAACTGATCTTTGTGCTCCAATTTCAAAGAGTCAAGAAGCTTTTTCTAATCGATCCTCAACATCAAGGAAGCCATCATAGAGCTTCCCAAATCAAAGAAACGACATCCCTTATCTAATAAAGTATTGTGACCTCATATCCATGCCATTGGGTGATACCCAAAGTCTCAATCAAGACGCGATCCCTGTTATATTGTGGGGTTTTCAATCACCAAGAGAGTCAATCTAAAAGAAGCAATCAAACGAATGGAAAAAGAGACGTCAGCCTAGGGCGCAAAGCCCTTAGGCTAATAATTTATTCTTAACTACTTTCTCAGAATCCTCCACAACCTGCATGCTTTTTCATGTCTGTTCCTGAGGTACTTGAAATCACTGACATTATCGTTTAAATTAAAGCTTTTAACTCATCTTACTTGGCTTTGGATAAAATCCCTGACATCTTTGACAAACCTATCGTATCTAAGGCTATATATTAATCCCTCACTTTGGCTTTATCTTCACTCATGAAAAGGTAGTGGTGCACAAGGAGAGGTTATGGCTATTATTGACACCTAACTTAGCCAACATTCTCACCTCCCACCTTATTAAGTGGATAAAGATAGCCCTGATAGTAAACATAGTTTAAATAAATGGAACCGCCAGACTCTCCATCACTAGATCCCTTGAGGTTTACTTGTCATTGACCATCTGATCAGGGCTCTTAATAGTGACTTCCCCAGATATTGTCTTGGATAACAATGTTTATGATTTACTCATAGGAACGCATTTACTAATTAATATATACATTAAGAAAAGTCGCAAAGATCTACATTTCCCCAAACTAGGGTATTGCATTTCGCTCATCATTAAGAGCCTTCTAATGGATAAAGGGTTTAGAAAAACACAAAGTTGCTCATTGGAGCTTAACAAGTCTATAGATTGGCTGGAATACCAAGTAATGGGACCAAAGACTAAGTTACCTCTATCACGGTCAATTCTCAAGAGGGAATGTCCATTATCCTTGTCAATAAGGTAGTCATTAGCCTAATTCTTAATCTGGTGTAGACGGGTATACAAGCCATTCTACCTTCCGTACTCTGATGGAGTTTTTTTGGAGAAACTAACCACTCTATGTTAAACTTCTGATTTGTCCAGGCAGACTCAATCCGCGTATCAATGACCTATTACCATATTAGTGGCTGATCTAACTAATCAACCTCAGACTGTGACTCAGAATAGTCTGATAGCTTATGGCCATACTCTACCAATTGACCAATTTGACTCCATCTCTGGCTGTAGATTTCTGACTAACTTAATACTTAATGAATTCATTATCATAGTGCAATTGGAGGCAAATTATGCTAATTCTCTTATTCATGAATAGTGACAACTGGTGAATTCCCAAATCGAGGATTTGCTGACATATTTTCTAATGGCTCCAATTACATTAGTATGATGAGGGGGGTCCAACATATGGTGCAGATCGGTGACACTCAACCCATTTGGCCAAGCCCTATTGGAATATAAAGTCAAAGAAGCCCATTAGTTAAGGAAATAAAATAGTTATTGGAGGCCAGCCTACCAAAGCTTTTAGAGCCCATGGGCTTCTCCCCTACTGTTGGCCTGAAAGAAAGATATAATTCATTGCGTCATGGTGGAGTACAAGTGACTGGATGCAACAATTCAGAAGGACAGCTCGCATTACTTCATATCAATTAACAATCTCCGTTTTGTCTAGTTCTCAGTTTTCTCTAACATGAATCTTCCAGCAGATATTGGTAAATCAAACTTGCTCTTAAAGACAAAAAGAAATGTGCGCTAATCTCCAGTGATGAGTAATCATGCCAGCATACATGCCTCATGGATTTTAAATGCCCCTGCAACCTCCCAACGCGGAATGGATGGTATGCTCATAGACCTCAAAATGTCATATACCAGTCTATTTAGATGATATTACCATGTTCACCTGTACCTTCAATGAACATCTATAACACCTATAAAAAGTTTAAATTGGATTCAAGCTTCAGCATTAAACTGAAGTTTAACAAGTGTAGTTTTTAAAATGGAGATGAATTTTTGGGCCACAAAGTCACGTGTGAAGAAATATCTCACTTTCCTGACAAGGTCGTTGCTATACAGAAGTTGTCTCTCCATTTAGCTTACATAACATATAGATCTTTTAAGAGATAACTGGTTACTACTAAAAAATCATTTCTCATATTGTTGAGCTCGCCAAGCCACTGGTAAATCTACTTCACAAAGAGATCCCACTCCACTAAGAGGAAGAATCTCAATAGCAGACTTTTAACTCAATGAGAAATGCCTTGATGTCAGCTCCAATATTAATCCGCCCAAATTTGATAAGCCATTCATCCTGTCCACAGATTTCTTTGACGTCGTAGTTGGGGCAATACTGGCTCAGCTTAAAACCAATCAATTTAATCATACCATCGCTTAAATCAGTATAACAATAAACAATGCAGAGAGTTATCATAAAGTTACAGAAAGAGAGTGTATGTCTGTGCTATTATCCATTAAGCATTTTCATTTATTCCTCTATGTGAAACAATTCACAATTGTAACCAGCCATGCGTTGATAAATTGATTACAGAAAATAAAGGATCCTGATGGGAGACTTGTTCAATGGGCCCACAAGTTACAAAAGCTATTACATTTATATTTTGCATTGATCAGGGGCTATTTATAAGAACGTTAATGGCTATCCTGCTTACCTATACTAACATTATATGTTTCTAAAGAGGATTGGGTATACAAGATGATTAAAATGCCTGAGACATAGGATCAAGAGACCCCTGAGATTCAAGACTACTAAAATAAAGACATAGCAGACCCAAATTAAAAAAGGGGCCTTTATAAATGTGTAGGGATGGTGTAAAAATTTACTCCGTTGGGTTGATTATTGGAGGTCAACCTAGTAATCTTTTTACTGCACAGGTTCAGTTTCCTCATACACCTCACGTTGTAAGAATATATATACAATCTGATAGTATGATGACTATTATGCGTAGTTTAGTTGTAATTTTTTTCAGGCCCAACACTTCAGCAAGTATTTCCAATTAATACTTGATATCATAATCATAGGGATTCGTTCCCTGTAATCCTGTCCACTTGATCTTCATTAAGATCCTCTGATGACAGTCTCCTTTGGCCCAATACACAGTTGGCAGTAATCCCTTGGCCGTGGTTCCCTTTGTCTCTAGATCCCCGCTCAGATCTCTACTCTTCTCTGAGAGTCTACCAATTATTGCCCTCTGCAATAATATCCTTGAGATGGAATAATCACGCTAGATGCTGATAGTCTAACTATTACCAAATCTACAATAAAACTAATGATGTTCTAAAGTAGTAATGTATATGTTCCTTTTTTCTATATTCCTTCTATTATGTGAATTCTAGGGAATTTATAGAGGATTCAGCTGTCTAACCCTCAGTTGACACCTCTATGATGAAATGGCAGCCGTTGCCATAAAATTACCCTTCCTCATCTCAGCAGCGATGGTCTTCCCCATCCTGACTAGGATTCTGACATTGGACATCCTTGAGACCTCAAACGGAAAGAGTCAGAAATGTATTTCTAACGTTTTCCTCTCAATCCAAGCGAATCAATTATAATTGGCTAGTGACCTGCTTAGATAATGGGACTTTTTACCCATTATGTCAGGTCACTTCACTAACCAATCAATTTGCTAGTTGCAGGCGGCATCACTTGCCTCGCAACTCATTAAACATTCCCAATCATTCAGTGATAAAACCCAACTGATCCCAATTGGTACACCTGATAGTTAATTACTATCAGATGCCCTTATTTCGTCAGCTGCTCCACCCGATGAGATATTAGGTATTCATCCAGATTGATCCCTGATGGATACGACCAGACAAATATCCTAAAATTCCCTTAACATAGTTCCTCTGAAATTTGGGTCAACCTATTTCCAAATTTACTTTGCTTTAGGGAATTTTTCCCCTAGTGATACCAGGTAATCTATCAGGCTGGCAATATGGGCAAAAATCCCAACAGATGGCCTGTCTACCTTATGTTCAACACTTGGCTTGGACATTTACCATCTGGGAGGCGAATACCACCATGGGTCATGGAACTTTACAGAAACCCAACATGTGAATTAAGGATTGATGTTACTGGGAGGGCATGACTAACTACATTCAAAAGTTATTGACTCCTTCCTCACTTGCGCAAGTCAAGGTCCACTCAATCTGAATTATTGTCAAATTGTTGGTCCACCTTCACTCTTTTCTAACGTCAGTATTTATGTAATTGAGAACTCACTACCGCCACGTACAGATACCTATACATTATCTTTGCTATTATGAACTTCCCAAAATGAGCTAAAGCTACATCATTAGTCTCCGCCACCAAAAAAGCCACTGCCTCATTCTTAATTTAAAAAATCTCCACCTGACATGGTAGCCCAAAAGTTCTACCATTGGTTAGTGGTATAAAGTCTATGTCCTAGGTGGTAAGTGAATCAATTTTCTGATGGGGACATATCAAGCCTTTATGGCTCCCTATCACCCTTCCACTAATGAGGTCATAGAGTAATATAATGGTACACTTATCTCTATTCTTTCCTATAATGGCACAAAATCTATTCCTATGGAATGAGTATCTCCTTGAAGCTTTGATGGTTTACCAAGTAAGCTATCACAAAAATATCAGGATTTTATCATTTAAGGCTCTATTATGTCATGACCCCATGTTACCCTCTAGTTTCCAGCCCATAAAAATAACATCTACTCCTAACATGGTCAGTATAGCAATGAGAAGACTGGTGAGGAGATGTTTAGGATGCAAGATCTGATGGCAAAATCCCTAGGGATTAATGCTAGAAGAGAACCAAACAAGCTAATTCTAATAAACACCTCCTTCCTTAATATCAAATGAGAGCCTTAATACTCTACCATCACCGACTTAGAGGAAGAGTCCTTGAGCTTGATGTTTTATGGTATATACCCTGTCAAGTAATATACTGCTATATTTTAGAATACTCCATTGCTTCCATTAAAATGGGTAAGTTGTTAAGTGAATTTATGAGAGATTCCTCTGAAGTTATATAACCCCTTGGCATGATCTTTAAGAGGATTTGTTGGTTAAAGCTGAATTTGAATTAGTATGGATATTTGAGCCAAACATCTGAAAAGTTGACTGTCAATCAATGAAAACTACCGCCTAATTAATCTTAATGGACCTAATCTCCAAAGATACAAAGAGTCAAATCGATTTATGAAAATCCTTCATTGGGTACAAAGGGCCAGATCCTTTACTATTTAAGTCCAATGCTTCCTCAGGGATTATGAAGACCTTGCCAATTAAATGGGCTGATATCCTGAATTAAGGCATCTCCTCAAGAAAATATAGATATACTAATCTAATTAAATTAGAGGACGCTTTTTACTCTATCTTGTTTGTTTTACATTACTGCCAAAGTGTATTTTCCCTGTGACAAGAAATCCACTGGGAAACCCTCTGACGCTAATATGACTCAGATTGGTTAGACTTTGAAGAAACCAGACAAAAACTCTGGAACCACAAAAAAGGGGTTTGTTACTGCCCCATAATGGAGCATCAGGCAGTGGAGCTAATGACATTGGGGATGAGAGGTGTTGTTAGGATTTCAGTATGCCCATATTATCCAGCTTAATCATATTATATAAATATCTTCTTTATCCGCTGGGATATTTACCATAGTGGATGTAAGTTATCATTGGATATGATAACTATTACTTAGTATAATTCCTAATGAGATGTTTACTTACTCAACAGGATTTGCTTCTACTGGATTACTGATGTTTCTTAAGGTTCCCCAATATACAAGTGTTTAATTATTTTAACCAATAATAACTTGTGCATTGTATAAGTCAATCATGGTTTATAACCAATCAATTAAGGGTTTTTTTAATAGTTGCTGGGTGATGACAACGTTACTGGTAGAAACATAAGAGTTAACCATTTAGGTAACGCGACCTGCTGTTAATTAGTAAATGTCCCATTATTTAAGCAGGTTGCTAGCCTAAAAAGGATAATCTTCTAGAGTTGAACGAAGGCGTTGGGACAAGTTCTTTGATTCAACCCATAAGGGGTTGTAGTTTATTCAGTGGAGAAATCCAGCAAGCTAGATGAGGAAGATCATAGTTTGTGATGACTCTAAAGGGTATCCATTAGTGACGGCTGCTATTTCCTATTGGGGCACTAACAGAAGAGTTGGGCGTCATATTCTATTATGTATTCCCTTGGGCTCTATTTACCAGAATTCAAAAAAGTCTCATAGATATCTAAACTGTTAACAAGTTTGTATTTTTTACTCGTAAGATTAGAGTTAAAGAACAAGAAATCCTTTGTCTAGATATTGCTTTTCAAGTTATCCATGAGCTCCCACATTAAAAGAGGAAAAGAACCACTGAACCCACTATACCAGGTTATATCCAATATCAAGTTCCATTTCAAGGAAAGGATAGTTTCTTTTAGCCCAGAATCACCTTCAAGGATTATATTGAAGAGCTCTAGAACCAGTCTATCGTTGGAGACAATACTCATCTTGGTTGTGAAGATTTAATTAGGACTATACTTTTAATACTATTGTCAACCCACTCGACTTTTATCAACAATCTATACAATGCACACATTATAACCTGTGCTGTAGACTAAAAAATTACTTTTTGTGCTAACTACAGGGGGCTGTTGAGTAACACAGACTTGAAAGTATGCATTTGTTTCTCACTACGTAGGTAGTTGAGTTTTCAGGCCAAAGATTAACGCATAATTTATCAGCACATTGTTGTACATGAACAAACTTAGGAAGCTGAGAAAGAAATTGGAAACCATCAACAAGAATATGCTGAAATTCGCGGCATAAGCCAAATATAACTAAAGGGATGAGTGAGTGGTGAAAGCCAAGGAGGAAATTGTACAGGTCAGAAAGGTCAATAACAGTCTTTTTGGGAAGATGACCTCATTGAAAAGGAATGAGGCTAATTAAATAAGGATTTACTGTTCCAGAAAACTGAGCAAGAAGCAGATAGAGAACACTTTGTTCTGGATTTAAGGAAACATAGTGCAGATCCTACAGTTCTTAAAAAATCAAGATTCACAAGTGTGATTGTGTTCAGATGGAGGCGAATAAAGCTGACAACAAGACACACAAAAGTCCATTTGGTAAAGTAAAAGTCCTGAGAAAAATGCTTGGAGCTTTCGCTGCAATTTCAGAGAAAGTTCTAAAATGCACATACCATTATTCATATTGCTGAGCAGGAATCTTCTGCCACAATAGCAACATAAAAATTTTTAGAGTAAGCTAAAATTACCTTATTTCACTGGGATAACGCACTAACCTTTTTTGCTTATTTGAGATGATGATGTTCAAATATTACAACTTACAAAAAGCAGTAACTGTGATGAACTGACTAGATACTGAGTGTCAAAATCTGGTGTTGTCCCATCTCAATGGGGACACTTGGACGTAAAGCAACGCCAAAGAAGAAATAATGACTGAGTTTGGTAGTTCTGCGCAGAGGTTAAACGCAACTAAGAGTTTACGTAGTTCCAATTCTAGTTAGATGAGATATATAGCCACTTTAGCCGACTATTTAACCTATAATCACAAATCCTGGCAGGTGCAAAAGATCTATAGGTTAAATGCACGTATATGGATAAAAAGGCGCTTTGGCCCTACAAAGATTTGTATCACACTATGCTTTTGGTGCTTGAAAACCAAACTTCTACATCACAAATGGTAGGGTATCTCAAAATGATAGGAGTAACATTTGAAGCACCTAATTGAACATTCAAAGCAAATATTGGAAGAACTCAGAATATTATGAAACTTTCTGATCCCAATAAAGAACAACAGAATCTAGACATATGGGGCTTTAAGCCTAAAGGACCAAAATAAGAGGAAAAAAGATAAACCTGCTGCCACCAATGTGGAAAACTTGGGCATATAGTTGCTCATTAGTTGGTATAAGAAGTCCAAAGAGCAAATCAATCCTTTGAAGGCTAAAGAGAAAAACCTGGATAGGATTTAGGAAAAGGGCCATCAGTCTAGACTTGTAACAATCTAGCACTAAAATAAAAAATGTCTCCCTAAAATATTTAAAGATGACCTTGATTTTTTATCTATTAATAGATATAGACACACTAGATCCGCTCTACCAGGTGGTTAATTTGGACATAAATACAATTACCTAATCAAAAGCAAATTGGATAAACCTCTAAATTGTGAAAAAAGCTGCTTGGCCATATGCTAGTCAGTTGTCATAAAAGACCAAAACTGCCAAAAGCACTGAAGAATTACCTAAGACAAAACTTGATTTTGCAAATGTTTCTCTCCTTACTAACGTGATCATGGTATCCTTTCTTAATTTTCCTTACAATTAGGTCATACTTTAGATTCAGCGAATAATGCTATGATTCACTCAGTAAACACTTTATTACAATACTCTAAGAACGTATGCATATATATAGCCAACCAAGTAAGAATATGGGTGATAATTGAATGTGGAGTTCCAGTTACTATTATTTCAGATAAGTTGGTGAAGCAAATGAAGAATTCGCCAGATTTAAAGTACCAAAAGGAATATGGAAATGCCAGACTGGATACCACAATATCTTGTGGAGCATACAGTGCACTGTCACTTCAGTTTGGATCGTTCTTGGATAAGCTCCATTCATAGTATTGCAAATCAAAATTATGACATCATCATTGGAATGGTGTTGGGTTTTTAACCAGACGGATTTCTCTAAAAACCAAATTAGAGTTTATATTAGATGAGGATGGTTGACAACTAATTTACTAGTTTTGATATAATTAATTATATAAAACTAATTCGTGCCCACATTTGGTTGGGTTGAGCTGTCTTAATCCGCCAGATCAAGTAAGTGTCAGAACGATACCCAATAAGAAATTGTGCATTTTTACACTGCAACTTAGACCGCAGGTGTCAAAATAATTATCCTTTTTATTAATGACGGCAATTTGATGATTTGACATCGAGGTTGTGTTGGGAATGATCCCCAATAGTGTTTTGGTCAATTTTAGCATTAGCAACTGAGGCCACGGATGTTGATACTTAATAATGTTAATTAATTTTGTTAACTCTTCAATTTAACTTTGCAAAAGACTTACAAATGACCCTTGATGGCAAATTTTGACCATTTTAACATTGGTGACTAAGGCTGAGGATTTGACTTTTATATTTACTAATTAAATATGCCAGAAAAGAGCTGACATTGAGCCTTTGGATCGCTAGCAACTGAGGCCAAGGATGGTCCAATCAATTATCTATTTTAGATCAAGCTAGCGACTTATGCTAAAAGATCTTAAAGTCAAGTGCAAAATGAACATACTGACTTAATTGCAGAATTACCGCTGACAGACGCCAAGAATAATTTGAGGATGATTATAATAAAATTTATATATAAGATTAATTTAGCAATGGATCTGAATTACCACATTTAATAATAGACGTGGATAATAATGAATTAAAGAGGGATGATTGCCAGCCAGAGAGCTGATAATTTGAATCTCCAGTGAGAGTGCTCATGATTGAGAGACAGCAATAAATGCTAATGACATTGACAGGCGGGTACCATCTATAAATAGTTTAATCTCCCTCTTAATAAAATCTATCAAATCTTCAGACTTATAAACGTCTCTAATTAATTGTTGGCTACCTTTACTAGTTTCTCAGTGGGCAGAGGTTAGCTTAGTTGGTAGAGGTGGGATTAAAGATCCCCAGAGGTTAGGTGCTGGGTTAAAATACCTGACTTGATCTTTAAAACCAACTCCCAACCTAAATCTACAGGGAAGCCTCGATAGGACTTGCCCAGTTGGTGGATACAATAAAGGGACTGAAGAAAAAAAAAAACCCAGAGAGTTAAAGAATACTGCTGAACCACAATTGGTGGACAAGTCCCAGGAGAGGATCTTTAAGCCAGAATTAGTGGTTAAGTCTTGAGAAGAGAGGTTGGTGGTCATCTGGATTGATAAGTTGCCTGCAGCCTGTGGGAAAGGTCACTGATGATGGTGAAAGAGCAAGGGCTAGTAGTCTTCTTACTGTTTGGCCTGGCACACTAATAGAGTTCCGTTACTGAGAATAAAAATTTGCTACAGATATAATTCCTGAGAAAGTATGGTGTCAAATACAATTTTGAGGCTAACCATTCCCTCAGTACATCAGCAGAAAGGAGAAATTCTGTTGATGAAGAATAATAACTTTGTAAATCTAATTTACAATGACAGCACAATTCTCATCCAATACAAGTTGGCTGGAAGAAAAATCAGGGAAATGCCATAGCATATTCTCAAAAACCATGGGATATTATTGAGGATGAAAATGAAAAATAACATTTTGTCAGGAATGCAAATAATAGTTAACACAGATGTTAACACCAGAATTCCTGGAGCAATTATATGGAGAAGTCGTCACCCCATTGGAAAATCAATACTGGAGCCTTTGGTAGTGCCAGGGATTATAGTGCCAGGCCATGGTGAAATCCAAAGACTACTGACCAATATGAGAAAAGACTGATGAAATTAAAGAGAAACCAAGTTATCACATTAAAACTTTCCCAATAACAGAAACCAGTTAGACTCATGACTTTGGAATGCTTAGATATATGGGATTACTGGTGGATGCTTCCAAAAGCATCAACATACTGGTTGATCATGAACAGCTGTCCGTGTTATCAGAGCATCATGAAGAAGATATGCTAAGATTTGAGAAATATCAGGTGTTATTTTTCCAAGACAATAATAACCTTGGATGTGCTAAAATGTGATTCACAAGGTTAACACTGGAGAATACCCATTATCACAAATGATACTGGGCACAGGTCCAAGGCTGCTGAAGCAGTAGTCAGTGAAGAGAGTAGTAAGATGATTTATCATGGTCTCCTTGCTATTTTCAAGTCCATGGGCAAGTCCTATCCTTATAGTGAAGATAAAAGAGAAATCAAATCAAGTGGTGATCAATATCCCCTGTTGATTAATT
This sequence comes from Massospora cicadina, assembly GCA_022478985.1. NCBI lineage: Eukaryota > Fungi > Entomophthoromycota > Entomophthoromycetes > Entomophthorales > Entomophthoraceae > Massospora > Massospora cicadina. Next base: position 224,515 of record JAKSZP010007933.1, read on the forward strand.
TTTAATAAGAAGAATTGTATCCGCTGCTGAGGATAGATGATGCACTCTATTGACAAGGGGAATCCAAGTTCTTTTTGGCGATGGATCTGATATTAAGGTATTAGCAAATATACTTGCAAAAAAAGATCAAATGAAATGTGTGATAATCACTAAATAGGGATTAAACAAGCCATTGAGAATGCCCCAGGGATTGTGTAATGTACCAGTGACTTTCCAGAGGTAATTGATTATATCTTTAGTAACCTGAAGTTGTCTTGCTTTTATTATACTTTTGAGACATCAGCATTTTTAGTAGGACATTCACTGACTACTTAGAACATTTGGAAGATGTGTTCAAAACTTAGCAATAGTGAATTTGAATATCAAGCTGATGAAATGTTATTTTCTCAAGAAAGAGCAAAATTAACTAGGAGCATGTGATAAATTTTGGCAAAATTACAACCGCAGCTGCAGAAATATTGGCCATGAATGGATGTCAATTCTGAAGAGTGTTCAGGACTCACAATTCTTTCTTGGGACGTTCAGTTAATATTGCTTATACATCAAATCTTTCGCCAGGATCACTAAACCACTATTTCATCTATTGAAGGCTTCAAAAAGGATTCGTGTGGTATGAGGAGGCCTAAGAAGCATTTGATTTTATAAGAAGATACTTGATGACTAGTCCTGTTTTGAAATAAACAGATTTCGATTGGATATTACTTTTCAAAATGATGCCTCATTAACAGCGATTTGTTCCATATTAAGTCAAGTAGACAATATAAGGGAAGAGCATTCAGTAGCATATATTAGTAGGACATTAACGCCAGTGGAAATGAACTACACCATGACAGAGCATTAGTTCCTTGCGGTGATACAAACCTGCAAACAATAATAAGTGTATATCTATGGGACACGCTTCAAGGTTGTGAATGACCACTTGTCTACACTGGTTGCATAATCTTAACAAACCAGAGGGGTGAATGGCTCAATGGTCTTTGAAACTGCAAGCTTCCAATTTTAAGATAATACACCGAGAAGGATCAGCACATCAAAATGCTGATTGATTATCTAGAATACCTGCTAATATGTTATATACCAGCAAGTGGATAAATTATTCCAACATATGATTAAAGGGGTAATCAAGGATGAACCATAAGAGATTCAATCGCGTTGTAGAAAGTGTTGGAAATAATGATTTGAAGGGTGGAAAGTCATATAATTTGATTGATAGAAAATGTTACTCATTCCCTAAACTATTAGAATGCTCAGAACTTATTTAAGATGCGCAAAAAGCCATAGGGCACAGTGGCCTAAGAAAAACATTTTGACCATATACTTCAGTATTATTACTGGGAATTGATAATTATGATGTAGCAGATTACCTAGCCTGTTGAATAGAATATCAGCTCCACAAGCTGCACAAGAATGTGATGGTATAATGGTTAGTACACTCTGGTTTCGCTTGACACACGGTATTAATAGATGTTACAGGACCCTTGAGTGTTAGTAAGGAGTAGTAAAGTAAGTCATAGTTTAAATAGACCATCTAACTATATGGGAGCGAGATGAAAGATTTTAGCAGAGTTGATGCTAAAGGCACAGCGAGATTCATACTGGACCAAGTAGTATATCAGCATGGATGCCCACAAGTATTACAAAGTGACAACAGAACCAATTTTACATCCTATGTAATCCTAAGAATGAAAAAAACTGGAATCTAAGGAGTGGTATCATTTCCTACTTCCCAGAGATGAATGAAATACTAAAAAATAGTTGACAGAACTCTAGAAGGACGCTGTAAAAATTCTGAGCAGGAAAAAAATTACGCTTAAGCATTTTATCTAATCTCAGTTACCTATGCGTACAATATCAGTTACCATAAAGCAGCAGGGAAAGATGACATTTAACTCTTGTCTGTATAAGAGCCTCACTACCGCCAATTTTGTATTCTGCAGTGGAATCAGCTTAGGGATGAGCACAGAGCAATACCTAACCTGGATGAAAAATATTATGAATATATTGCAATCTCAGGCATTTGATACAGCTTTTAAGAAAAGAATTAGATCAAAAATGATGGATGATAATAATTGACAAGCGCTGAAAGAGTAACATATGAGAGACAGGGTAGCTTATTGCAGTACTTTTGTGTTTAAAAAGAAGAAACAATTGGACGCCCTATGATCAGGTCTGTTCAAGATTTTTGCAAGACGGTGACTGATGCTTATATGATAAATAACATCGCTGATGGTCATGTAGTGAACAGGATCCACACAAAATACTTAAAGTAAAGGATTAAAAAAGTAATAATGTAAGTTTATATGTGACCGCTGAACCTACAAACAATAGGTTAAATTATAGTGTGTTGATTAAGTCCCAAGAGGGTACCTCTGAACCATAGTTATTAGTAAGTTCAAAAAGGGACCTCTGAACTAGAATGGTTGAAAAAAGATGGGCCTCTGAACCTAAGCATAGGTTAAGTTCCATTGCAAAAAGAGAAAAATATCAAAAAGACAAAAAAATGTAAAAATATTAAAATATCAATTCTTAATTTTGCTGCTATCAAAAGCATCTGGAAGTGTTCTCACTTACCACTGTCATGTGATGAAAAAGGGGATGAGTTATGATGTGATTAAAGAAGACTGTAAAAGTTGACAGGATCAGCTTAGGTTAAAAAGAATCCGCCATGAAGATGCCTGAGGAGAAAGATGAGTGAGAAGATCTTTTTGAATAAAATGGAGAGCCCAGCCTTGGGGAGTAGAGAAACCAAGGAACTGGTAAAGTTTGCTGAGAATATCCTTAAACTATGTGGGATCATAGAATCCTAACCTGGGAAATTACAGCTTTTCAGCATATTATTGATGAGAACAACTGAAATAACCCTGGTGTGGCATGGTGTGGTAGAACTGCACTCTAAGGAGACAATAGAGAGAAGGACACAAAGAGAAAACACGCTATGGAGAAGGACCATGCAGAGATGCATTGAGAAAGGAAAAAGGGAGATGGACTATGAGAAAGTTAATTTAAACTAAGCTGGAAGGCATAGGCTGGGAACAAAGTAGCGTCTGCCTTCAAAAAACCATCATCACTGGATATTCTGGTCTATTGGGGGATGTGTTGGGATTTTAGTATGCCCACAGCATCCATCTTAATTGATTTTATTACCATATGCTTGTTCACTAGGTGATGAGACTCTCTAGTGGATGTAGGAGTTATCATTTCATAAGATAAAATTGACTGGTGAAATATGTTTACTGAATATTAACTAATCTACCAGGATTTTATTCCGCCAGGTTGCTAATGTTTCGTTGGAGATGATCCCCCAATAATACAAAAGTGATACCATTATCAATTTAATTATTGATAAATTACTTGTTAGAGTAAATCAGAGTTTTTCATTGATAGACTAAGATTTTTATTAGTAGGTGGGCGTTGATGACGCTTCTGATAGCAATTTGCAATTTAACCTTTTAGTTAACGTGACCTGCAGTTTATGGGTAAAAGGTCAAATTAACTAAGCAGGTTTCTAACCTAATAAGGTAATACACTGGGGTTGAGTAGAGCAATGGGATACATTCTTTAATATAACCCAAAAGAGTCCATTTCTAGTTGGTGGTGGATTCTGAATGGATGTATGAGGAAGTTCATCGTTAAGTGCGACTTTGGAGGGCTAATCCATTAAGAAAGCTGCATTTTCTAAATAGCGCCAACAGAAGCGTTGGGCGCCAGATTCCCTTATATAATAATTCCTTGTATTTTATTAAATGAAGCAAATCAAGATACTTAAACACTCAGATGCTTTAATATTTAGCCTGCTATATAAGTTTTGTATTTTTAATCTTGGGATTAGAGTTGAAGGATCAGATGTTCTTTGGCTAGTTTACTATCAAGATCTCTCTGGGCTCCTGCGTCAAGAGAGAAAGAGAGAACCTCAGAGCCTAATAGTAGGTGAAGTTCCACCATAAGGAAGATTCAGAGGGTTAAGTTCCCTTACTTTCCAGAAGTACCTTCAAGGATTGAAAGATATGCACTATTCTAGCGTTAGAGAAAATACTCAACGTGGTTTTGAGAAGCTCAACTAGGGTGATAGTCTTCATATTTTGCCAACATATTTAGTTACTATCACAATTAATACAACGCACACATCAGAACCTGTGCAGTAGAATTGAGAGCTGAAGCGAGATATACAGCTGAAATGCTATATTTGACGCCTAATACAAAATGTTTAAGTAGCCACATCTTTAAAATTTTACAAATGGAGAGCTGTTTAATAAATCCCCTCATAATCATCAGAAGGATATTGCAACTCTGAATATCAGGAAAACAAATTATTGCTGTTTTATCCTGAATATCTAAGCTATGTTAGATTATGCCTATCAATTCCATTATCTTATCATTTTTCTTTACTTAATAAATATCTTTTTTATCTAAGCAATATAAATAGTGATACTATCTTGTTAGATAAATTACTATCATATCAGAATATATTCTATATACTTTTATTTTATTCTACTATTCTTGTTTTATTCTAGATGTTTAACGACTCTCCTCTGTGAACTTTGAAGTCCTGCCATCAAATATTCGCGCCTCTAGTGATTCCACCAAGGTGGCCTGACAACAATGCTTATACAAGACATATTAGGAACCAGTGAGATTTATCTGCTTATATGAGGGAATGTTTATAATTTTTGAAGTGGCACTTATTCATTTGGGGATATCGTGTCCCTTGAGAGACAAAATTTTTCCCCTTATTTGAGTGAGTTTTGTGCATGTTTTTAAAAAATTCAGCCCTTTATACTCAATGAGGGGGATTAAGAATCAATAACACCCTTTGTATCCTTTAGTATATGTTCAATCAAATGATTTATTGGGAAGTGATTTATGTTGCTTAAGGGTATACTCATCTAAGGTTTGGTATGTCCAAAATAGTAAACTCTGTGCTTGATAAAAAATCTCGAGATCTTATTGAGGGGCGCATACCTCAAGAGGAATCTTCCATGGACCCAAATAACAACTGTCCCCATTTTGATGGAAGTGATGATATATTATGGGCTGCAGAGGTATATAACTTGATAGGGTACAAGCCATAAATTAATAAGCTTATGGGATCTTCCTCCATGTAAGTGATGGTAGAAGAGTATTATGTCTCCCAATTAAAATCCAGGAAGTATGGGGTTTTGAGCATTAGCCTGTTCACTTTTTCTTCTGCTAATAGTCCTTAGATACTTCTCCACAGATTCTGAAGCCTAAAAATATCCTCTGCCAGTCTCTGCATATATAAGTCAGCCATGTAAGGGATAGAGGTATCCATATGGACTGGCCGCTATAGGGTAACATGGGGTTCTGTCCTTATAGAGCTTAAATGAGGAAATCCTAGTAATTCAGTGACAGCTTACCTAGTAAGCCATCAGTGCCCCTTGGATATAATTTATTCCTTTGGGACAGATTGCTTTGAACATTTATGGATTATAGATATAAGAGTATTGTTAGCTTGCTCTATAACCCCATTAGAAGAAGCATGTTAGGGGGCATAAGATACTGATACGTCCTCATCAGCAAATTAAATTTGGTTACCACTTGGATAAAAATTGGTACCATTATCATATAAAAAACGTTCTGGCTACTATGCCTGGTAAAGAATTTCTTGATCATGAAAGAGGGGGTGGATTTAGAGTTGGCAGAGATTACCAATGTGGCTTAAGACCATTTTTGAAGTGATCAAAAATGAGGATGATTTGTAAATGTCCATACATGGCAACTGGCAAGGGCAAATATGACAATACACGAGATTTGAAAAGGGTGTGGTTGGCCAAAAAATGATGTTAAATCGGATTAAAGGACTTTGGCTCACAAAAATAAAGGGATTGATTACATTATGAATTGTTTTAGTCATGGCTACCTAGTAGCATCTATACTTAAGCCAACAATATTTTTTTTCTAGAACCCCATGTCCCACGGTAGCATGCGCCTCCAGGATATTAAAGGTCCTAGCTGAGGGACGTACAAAGTGTAATCAGGATGCTCCTACGCATTTATATAGCATCCCTTCTTTAATTTAGTTTGACATGTCATCCCTCTTAGTTTTCTTTGAACTCAGGGGTCTCTCAGTCCCAAATATTAGGTTGTCCAATCATCTCATAAACTAATCATAATGGAAGCATGCAATGTTATTATAAGTAAGTGCAATAGCCCATTGTTGTTTCGATGGATAGCTCCTGAAAAGTGAGCAATTTAAAGGTTTTAGTTCTGTAACTTGAGGGCCTATTGTTAAAGTCTCTCTTTAGAGTCCTTTATCTGTTGCACAACCAAAAGATGTATGATTGGTTACAATCATGAAGCGGTTTTAATAGAGGAAGGGCGGAAATGGTTAAAGGACAGCAGCACAGCCAAACACTTGCATTCAATAACTCTGACATTTTTTCCTTGGCCAATGCTTTGCATAAATAAGTTATAAGGTGCTTGATTTCATAAATATTGATTTACCAATATTGCTCAAACTGCAACATCGCTGTCATTTAAGAAAAGAATAAAGGGTTGTCAAATTTTGGGTGGACTAGTATATGAGTTGACATCAGGGCATAACTTAGGAGCCAAAGCCTGCTGTTGTGATTCTTTCTAATGGAACCATATATCTTTGTGAAGTAAATATACCAACAGTTTGTAAAGGTTATAAAAGTTATAAATAAACTGCTGATAGTAAGCGACCATTAATGGGAAACATATATACTTGGCAAGATATTCAGTTGGGACACCTTTCAAATGGCAAAAACCTTATCAGGTGATGGAGAGATCCCTTTATGAGTAGCCTTATGCCCAATAGTTTCATCTCCTTCCATAAAAACTATGCATGGAAGGATTTAAGGAAGCTGCTTTCAGCTAATTAATAAGATCTCTTAGGTGTTCAATATATTCATTAAAGGTATGGGATATCGCTGTATCATCAAAATAGACTAGCACGCAGGATAATGAGGTTTTTAAGCATTCCATCAATTGGCCATCAAAAGGTTGCAGGTGCGTTGCACAACCCTTAGGAATACAGGTCAGCTCAGTTAACCCTTTGCTGGAGATTTATGCATATCTCTATCTGCTCTTAGGAGCAAGTTTGATCTGGCAATATTTACTAGAAAGATCCATGATGGAAGAAAATTAAGATTGACCAAAAGTTGGAGAGAGTCATTAATTTGAGGAAGCAGATAGATGTCATTCCAAGATATTGCATTTAGTCACATGTAATCCATCATTACTTGATTGCCTACATCTTCCTTACGTACCATCAATGGAGAGGCGCAGTGGCTCTGAGAAGGCTTTAGCAGGACGGCCTCAAATAATTCTTTTAACTCATTGGTCAATTGGAATCTTTGACTTTAGACTTCCAATAAGGCTTATCTCAAACAGGTTGAAGTCACCGGTCAGAACCTTGTGTTGGAACCCCTTCACCATTTCAAAATTGTCTTGATTTTTATGATATTTTTGACTTACTCCTCAATTAAGGAATCCGCCAATTGTTATTGCTCAAGAGTAGAAGAATCATCAAATTTTACCACCATTTATCATATGATGAGAATTTTATCAAGCCCTAAGTCATAGACCCATAATCATTGGTGGATACAACTTTCTTGATTGGTAAAATGTGGACACAGGCTATCAGATAATTTTTGTCTTAGTCTGAGGTTGATGGTAAAATTATACACCTAGACTGTAATAATTTTTCAATACACTGGATCAAGTATGCTAAGACAATATAGGTGCTCGTGTATAGAGGGATTATACTACCCATAAACCTTTGGTATATGAGCTGAGAGTATGAACTTGCATTATGTCTTCACTGGAATTTGAGACTTAGGAGGAATAAAGTATTTTTTAACAGTGCAAATAGGCATTTCTTCTTAAGCATTGACTGAAAAGGGAGGTAGCTTATTTTCCCCCAAAACTTGGTATTCCAGACTCTCAAGAAAATCTAGAATACCCCCCTTAACTAACTTCAGGTTATTCTTCCCTTTCTCTTTTGGAAGGTTTTTAATGATAATCAGAACTTGATACCCCAGTATGAAGAAATACAGATCTTTGTGATTAGCTTTAGTGTTAAGACAGACCAGAAACAGTTAACTATGATTAGGTCATAGCTACTGTTGTCTAAGCAAATGCTGGAAGATACTACTAGGAACACAAATTGTTTGGTCAACCACTAGCAAGCCCCAAAATTCAAATTCAGGAGGGTCTGTAAGTTCCATATTAGAAAGTGTGATTTCAATCAGTAACAATATTATTCCACTTCATAAGGCTGGAGTAGATAGCGTAAAATGGGGAGCTAGTGTCAGCATTAGCCAGGCCCTTCAACTTGTGCACCACTACCTCTACATGATTACTTTAGAGCCAAAGTGAGAGATGAATAGATATCATTGGATATAATAAGCTCATCAAGGGTGTCAGGGATTTCATAAAGAAGAATTTGATAAATTGAAGACTTTATCTCCAACTATATTGTTGGGGATGTCAAGTCCATCAGGAGCAGACAAGATAAAGCATTATAATTTTGGGGATGCTGAGTAATTTGTTGCGGCATAGATTTATCAGCATAGAGAGCTTTGCGCCCTAGGCTGATCCTTAATTTTCTGAATCGTCTGATTTTTTTTTCTTTTAGAATTGAATCTATTGATGATAGAAGACTGACCACAATATGAGAAGTTGCATCTGGATTAATTCTTCATGTTTCATCCAATTGTGTAGATATGAGGTCACAAATATTTATTTGATGAGGAATGACGTATCTCCAGTTATGGAAGCTCCATGATAGATTTCTTGTTAGTGATAATTTATTTGAAAAAGTTTCTTGACTCCCTGAAAGTGAAGCACGAGGTGTCATTCAAAAGAGAAAGCGTATACCACAGCGGCTATTGTATTGTCTAAGGTAAACTGGTCACAGGAGGCTAAGGCCTGGGATTCATAACACAGATGGTTAGCAAAGTCTAAATAGGTCTCCCATTTTAGATGTATGCGCATAAAGGCTTGCTTCTAATTAAACAGGATCAAATTGCTACTAGATATTTTAATAAGGTCCGCCTTTACTTGATCCCAGTAAGTACATTCTTTGAAGTAAGGCATCATTATTTTTGTGCACTAATGTCAAGGCAAGTAGGGATATGCTGAACTTTCTATCTATTATTGGCTATCTCCTTAGCCCCTTTGTGCAAAAAAGGAAGCTCTTAATGTTCTCATACCAGAGTCATATTTTTATTTTGAGGTAAGGATTAAAGGAGTTAACAGATTCAGAGAGAACATGTATAGCTGGGGTTGAGGATCTCCAAGTTTTTTGAAGTTTCAGTCTAAAGAAGCTTGGTTACAAAAATTTAGATGGTTTGTTGTCAAAGAAAATTGAGATCTTGTAAAGATTTTAACCCAGTTATTTATGTGAGTGGCGGAAGCATTATAGCTGATAGCTCAGTAAATTCATTATTTTTTGTAGTCTGAAAAGCAAGTTTCTACAATATGACTTGAAGTATACTTCTAATTCCTGACTCAGGAGGTGATCTTATTGACCTTAGCATTTATAGTTTGGTGGATTCCTTGACTATGGTCATGCTTGAACACATTTTCGAAATATATTAAGCTTGTTATGAAGCAGGTTGAGGTTATGTCAGGTTTGAGATAATTTCCTTCAATGTTCATTAAACTACCATGAGCCACCTTAATCAATTGTTTAACCAGGTTCTATATCCATGATTTATGGTTCTCGTCTCAGGTTGGATCAATGTGTGGAGGATATCCTGGTGGTCCTGGGGCCCTCTAGGCCTCTAGGCCTTTTGGGCCTTGTGGCCCTATATCCAGTGGGACTAGGGGGACCAGCTTGAATTCACATTTAAGAGTTTGGTTAAGTAATGGTACTTTCTTTAAACTGGCGGACTAATTTGTTAACTCCTCAATCTGGGACTCATAGGTTTGATGTTGTTCATTCAACTGATCTGTTAAGTTGGTCACACCTTATTTCAGTTGATTGTGTATGGTTGCTGAGGCATTGGGTTGTAATGAGTAATTTATTTGTAAAGATATTCAACCAATTTTTTTATTCATTATAACAATTTGATTCTGTAACCCATTGATTTTCAATAATTATCCATAATGACTTCTCAATTTTAAACCAAAAGTTGGTAGCAGTCTCTTTATACTAAAGGAGTCAAGAATGAAGTTGCTGAGTAAGACTAGATTTCCTTAGATATACTATGATACAATCCTAGAAGATGCGGCTCATGTTAAAGATCAGGATGAAAAATAGTAGGAGGTTTGAAGCAGTTTGGGCAACTCTCACTGTTATACTCAGAATAACGGAAATAGTGTATATGGGCATTAATTCCTCTGAAAACTGGGTGAATGATTAAGTTGGATTGTCCAAGAGGTTGTAGATTTTCATAATACAAAAGCATCCACAGTGTTGTCTACTTCAGCTGATTGATCTGATAGGTCACATTATCAGGGGCTGGAAGGGTAAATGTCATTAGCGCTCTAGAGTGCAATTCTCTCATATTTTGACATAGGTATCTTTTGTTGGTTGGAGTGAACCCATTTTTCCCATTTATATTTAACTTCATTTGGGAATTGACATCACAGCTGGAGTTTTCATTGTTGGGAATGTACATCTTTACCTGGTAGCCTTGGAAGGTACCTGGAAGGATGCATCAGTCTCTGGTTTTTGGTAATTATTGGCCAGTTCCTCTGAAGATAAATGATTATTATTCAATTTTAGCATCAGCGGTCCTCCTAGTGGGATTATTTGTCACTTAGGAAAGTGTGCACTTGGGAAATAAAAATCAGGCAAGATAGGTTGAAGCAAAATCATTTAGGTAAATGTGAGGATCTTTATTATCTTTAAAGGACACGCTCTTGTTCAGGATATTATGCACCTTGATTGCACATTAACCCAACCTTGATGAAGCTTGTTTAATAGTTGGTGAAGGGATTGAACCTTTTGTACTCAATGAAAAGTATCAGAATATATATTACCTTCTGTATTTTTAGAAGTATAGTTCCAATCAATGGATTCATTGGGTGATGGTTTCTTTTAATCAAAGTTTGGCTTATCAGAGGTTCAGCAAATGTTCAAATTGAATTAACTCTGTATCTCCATACATATTTGGTAATTTCCAGGTTGCTGACTCCATTGTGGAGCTACCATCTTGGTTTTTGCGTTCAACTTTTACTTTCCACCTCAAATCTTTTATTCCCAAACCGTTGCCTTTGCATATATTTTAGGAAAACACATTCTACCTTAGTATGAAACTCCAATCACCTTCAACATTTGAAGAACTAAAACAGGCTCTCCTGACAAGAGACAACTAAAAGATGCTTTACTATGAACTTAGAGAAGGCAAATGAGTTTCTCTAGAATACAAACCTATTCAGTATAATGTAATATTAAAACTTATGATAGTCCTGCTTAAGCTTTTTAAAAAATAAGGAACTATGGGATTGTAGTAGCTATAATTGGTTTTTCTAACAGGTTTAAAGGCATGTTTAGTTTCATATACTTGTTTCTGAGGAGATAATGGTACTATCTATTTAAGCCAATACCTTCAGGTGCATTTTTAAAAGAAAATTTAAATGAACTTTTGTCACTGCTAAAGAGACAGGGCCAATTTAGGAATAGTCTTTATAGTAAGCTCAGAGTTGGACGTGTTATTTTTTTTAATAAATAAAGTAAGGGGGCCAAAATTTTTAGGATGATCAAGGCTTGTTACACCTCAAATATATTCCTAATTTAGAAAACTAATAAAAATTGTTCTAAGAATTGATACTTGCTTTATTTAAAATTCTATTTTTTATAAGAAATGGGTGGCATTGCATTTTAAAGAATCTCAGAGAGTCACAATCATTAGTCTTTTCAGAGTATGATGGAGAACAGGATGACTTACTTTTTCAACGCTGACTTCCTGAATTCTAAAGCAATCCTTTGAACTTCTTATATCCTAGTGGCATAGATGGCATTTTACTTCGTCCTCTATTTTCAAAGAAAACACCACTTATGAAATTTAATCATCAATATATGTGTTTAATGAGAAATGGGGCTTAACTTTAGATTTCTCTTCTTCCTTGTCATCATTTGTAGCCTAACAATGCTTCCCAAGAATTTTTCAGAGGGTTAATATGCTTGTAAAATTGTCCATGTACTCAGTTGACCATCATACCTTGAGAAACATCGAAAATTTGATTTTCTGACCCTCATTTATGCAAAACATTAAAAGGTTTAGACCAGGAACTGGTGAGTTTATTAGTTCTTTCCCAGGTCAATGATGATAAACCATTACTAAATCCACAAGATGTATACAGCAGAAATTGTCGCCATAAGTTATTAATCTATTTTCTTGGTATTAATGTGAACCAGGACATTCATGGCTAAAGGTTTCAATTAAATAATGTAACTGACTAGAACTCATAAAGTTATCTTTGGAGGTTTTGGGTGTGATGGAGGATATAATAGGTTCTAGTCTAGTTGGTAGGGTGGGTTCTCTACCATAAAATGCCAAAAAACGAACACATTTATCACTAATTGGTATTTAACTCAATATAAAAGCAAGACACTTGTTAAAAAAAGGATTCCACTATAGTGAGTCAGTAGAGGCTATCTTACTCAGTATTGAAATAAATGTGCAAATAACTCTTTTGATTGCTCCATTTGTTAGTGGATTTCAAGGGCTGAGAATATTTAGTTTACATTGAATAATGTAGTCATTTCGTTTAACACCATAGAAGTTAATTTAGGCTATTGACAGATAAGAGAACCCTCAGGCTTCCATGTTGTATAAAAATATGTCAATACAGGAGTAAAGCAGTAGCTCAGCATTGCGATAGGGGACAATACAGCCTTGATCATTTGGTGAGGTGGTCAACAGCTAATAATATATTGATTTCATGTATTTTTTTCAGTAATGGGCTGATGACATTGATAATTACAGTGTGAAAGTGGCAAAGGAGCGATCGCCTTTGTTGAGATTTCAGGTTGATTGTGTCATTGTGGTGAAACGTAAACAGGCACTTAGTAGATTATGATTTAATCAAAGAAGAAATCTAAAAGTATTAAGACTTTAACAATTGATAAGTTTTTAGTACTGCATTATGGCTGGTGGTAGTGTGACCTTCCAAAATTACTTCTGTTCAATCAGAGGGCCAGACATAGGGAAGCTTTTCTTCTGTTCTAGTTCATTTAACATACCATTGGATATTTGCATACTAGTTGCTTTTTGTCTAAGCTTGTTTTTTTATTTCTGAAGTTTTCATAGTCCACAGTTTGTAGTGTCAGAGGAGTTCATAAAGGAGGTCCTCCTCAGTGGTTAGTGTTGTTGATACTGGTAATTTTGAGAGACCATTACAAATTTGGTGCTTAAGATATGCTGATGAATATGTAAGAAGCCATTATTTTAAACCTTAAGTCCCACTTAACCAATCATCCATTGGGGGCACGCATCTGTTGTATAAGCAAAGGTAAGAATTTTCAGTTTAATAGTAACATGTGTCCCATATACAAAAAGGGACAAAATGCTTGATGATGAGGATTATGGCCAAAAACTTGCGCTTGATAATACTACAATTCCTTTCAGCTTTATATAAAGTCTTACTAAAATGCAATTTGATAGTCCACTTAATTTTTGTTAAGCTGAGCCAAAATCGCGCTGACTTCAACTTTACTTGCTTGAGTGAGCAGATAAAACTTATTAAATCTGGTATGCTTTAACATGAGATTACTTAATTAGTGATATCCATAATGCGTCAAAGGGCTATTGTTATGCTACTCCCATTAGAAAGGTAAATTTATTGCAACAATTGGACCAAGGGCTCAGTGTGCTTTGCAAAGTGGGAAGAACTGGTGGTAGCACCCTACCATCTCAAAAAAGACCTGAGTGTATCTTAAACTCCTTAGCGGGGAAATTTTGTGTATGGCTGTGACCTTATCCAGTAGCAGTAAAATCCCAATCTTGGTCACTTTATTGCCTAAAAATATTGACTCTCATTGGAAACCAAATGGAAGGTTTTATTTTAAAGAGGTTTTTTCAATTATTCAAAGACTTGTTGTAAATAATCAAATTGAAATTATAATGGTCTAAAGCTTTAATATTGTTTAAATACACCATAATGAAGGACATCTTTAAATCACTAAAGATGCTATCCATGGCATAAGGGAAAGTAGCATTGGCGTTGCATAGCTCTTGTGGCATTAATGTGGGTTTTACAGACCCTATTTAGCTATAAGTGCACACTTGGCTTGGTCTTTGGGTGCCAAATTTATCTGCCAGTACCCGCTGTCCAGATTATTCACTTAGAAGAACAGTAAATTAGCCAGCATCTTAAAAGAATCATTAATATTAAATAAAGGACAACTATTTTCCTAGTAGAAAGTTTAATTTTAGAAAACCAATTACCACTCTACAGGTTTTAATTTTTTTTTCTTTACCAGGAACAGAGGTGAGGCCCAAGCATTTTGTGAAGATTTTTAAAAGATTAGTATCAAGGAGTTTTTAGACTCCACTGATACCTGCACTTCTTCCATATTTGACTTCCAATAAGGCTTAACTCATATAATTAAGGCGTCTCTGGTGTCTACTTGATGGTTCACCCCATTCATCTTTCTCAAGGTTGTATGCCCCAAGAAAATGTCATAAAATTCAGCCTGTTAATAGCCACCTTTCATTGGACGGCAGTAAGATTGGATCTAATGTTATGTTCAACAATGGCTATAATAATAGGATCTTACAATCCAAAACCTTTCAAAGTCTAATCTTGTGAACACTAAATACCTCCTTAACAGGCAACTATAAAACATAAACTATAGGGTCTCTTTTTCTTATGACGCTTGGTTGATGGGTTAAATTCCCTAAAAAGACTGAAATAATTCCCAAATAAGCTTGATTAATGTGCCTTGCCATGGCAGTATTACTTTGATGGATGGAACTCTACTCCATAAATTTTCAATATATTTCATAGAAGAATGTAAAGCCAAGTTTAGATATTAACAATGGCTTTTGCCTGGACAAAAATTACTTTTTAAGTATAAACATAAAAAGGTATTCCTTCCTGGGCGTCAACAGACATAGGAGGCATCTTTACTAAAGGCCCTATGAAATGTTTTTCTATCTAGTAGGTGGGTTGTACATAGTCCATGAGGCATATCCTCTTTAAGGGATTTTCTTTTGATTTATGGGGTTGGAAATATAAGTGACACGCGGTATTTTTAGTAGAGACTGATAAGACTCGAAAAATTTGAAAATTCCTGAGTATTTACATAGAAACTGAGCCCATAATAAAGTGTAACTTTATTTTCTATATAACCACAGCTGACCAGATATAGAAAACTACCCAAAATATTGGCAGGGTTATATAGGCTCCAAATGACTTGGTGCAATAGGCTCAGCCATTTCATAATCACTATGTGCTGAAGATTCAGTACAATTTTAATTTGACTAAACAATACTAAAAGAAATAACATACAAAAGAGAGCATGGACTATCACATAGACTTTTAATTTTAAAAATTAAAACACCACTTTCATAACAGAATCTCTAAATTCTGGTTTCAGTGTAAAAAAAGAAGTTGAAGGGATATAGAGAGAAAAAGAGTAATACAAATTAAAGTCTATGTGTTTTTTGACATTTAAAAAACGTACCACTTTGTTTCAAATATATCAGATATAGTAACGTGGGAAGAAGATAGTCAACGCATGATATAGTTGCTAACGTGAAGAGTTCTTACTTCATGTTGATGTACCTTTCTATCCGCATCTGTTATTCTTTTATAAATTCCTCATTATATGCCAACGTCTTCCACAATAAGTGCACTGTAGGTTCTTATTGTTTTCTCCTTTCTTTTTAAAAGCATTAAAATAAGGACGTTTTGTTGGGAGTGTAACTCATCCAAGTAATTTTATGTAGTAGGCTAGCTGGGATCTAAACAAAATACCCTTTGATGTAAAGGATACTCATGAAATTTCTCTTAATGCCACTGAAATGGAGCTTAAATTCAGATCAAGTATCCAAAGCTGATTTATCAGTAGTGATTACAATATCCAGTAAAAGTCAGTCACAAACCACCAGTGCCTGCGCTTCATAGTAAAATAGATTTTCAATCTTGTTCAGAGATTTTCCATCTCATAATTGGATCCTTATAAAGTCCTGTTTATTAAAAACAAGGTCTGGTCACTCCTTTCTTTTATCAAATAGTCTTACTTGGTTTCAAGTTTTTTATTTCTTAGGCAGGAATCGTGATCTCTTGGTCAATACATCTCAAGCAGGTAAGGAGATGTTTTACTTTATGGTCAATGGACTCTCTCATGGCACTCTTGTAGATATACAAAAAAGAAGCATTACTACTTTAACTAGGTACATGTTTTCTTCATATATAAGATTAAATTTATTTAAGACAGGGTAAATTGAGCATTATAACTGCTGCAAAGTTAGGTGCAGAAAATAAAGACGTAATTTTGTATTTCTTAGGTTACATCAAAACAATCTCGGTTATTAGTTGTTCTACATTCATTTAAAATTTAGTACATTGACTCAGGTTTGCAATGGCAATAGCCTTCTAGCAAGCTGGGTTTTAAACCTTGAAAGGATCAACTTAATGGGCTTCTAAAAGCTCTTTAGTAGATAGTTTTTCAGCCTTTATGGTTTCAACCTGATGCGTAAGTTGAGCAAACCAATCACTGATTTGGACTAAATAAAACAATATAGTCAAGAAAGTCTACTAACATTAGTAAGACCTTCTTCTAAGGGCTTGATAGTATATTTAGGATCAAGTGGGTAGACAGAAAGGTATACTTTACAGCCTCATGCTACTGCAACAAGTTGAGTTTCTAGTTGTAAAATACTTCCTTGGATGCTATTTAACTGTATCCAAAAAATTTCATCTTCAGGCTCTGATACAGCAGGACAAGGGTCCTGGAGGTCCAAGAATCCCAGTATCTCCTTGATGATATTAGAACAGTTATTCTGGTACTAGTAGGGGTCGCAGTCTCTTTGTAATCCATATATCCCAGAGCCTTTGGCATTCAAGAGGCTTTTGATATCTGGGAGGTCCTTCAGGGCCAGCAGGGCCTTTAATCCCAGGTTGTGGATGTCTTAAGGCTTCCTCATAAAGCACAAAATACCATCTTATCTAGCTTCAAGTTCTAAAATGTGATCCATGAGAGACACAATAAATTGTCCGATTTTGAGATGAGCTTCAGACAAGAATTGTCTAGTTGTGTAGTGAGTTCATTATGCAGATAATCAATAACTCCTTCATCAAACTGAGTCATTTAGCAACAAACCTTGTTTTCCGACCCCCAATTTGTGATTATTTCACTTTATTTTTAATAAAAAGAAGGCGGATTAATATAAGTCAATAATGTGTGGGTTAGAGTGACTGATTTTAGGTTAAATTGTCTCAGCACTTTCCTGATAGTATAGCTTAAGTTTTATAACATAATAAATGGCCAGGTGTAAAATTATAAAGAGATATTGATTGAACTTGTTCAAACTTTATTGGCTGGTAAACTAAAGTCAGTTACAATCCTTCACAGTGAAACAGAAAGAGGAAGCTATGTCCCAACTGGAATGTCTTTCAGCTATGAATAAATCATAGAGTAGTTGGTACACTTTAGACCTAAGTTGACAATCCTAACTGGCTGTTCTCTTTAATTTACAAAGGGTACTTCTCCTCTATAAGAATCACTTGTAAACCTTGAAAAGGAGCTTCAGTACTTTGTTGGCACAGTAAAAGAGACAGAACTGAACGGGGGAACAAGCTTTAAAGCTGCTAGATGTTGAACGTGTTATTTTGATAAAAAAGTAAAAGGGACCAGAACTATTGGAATGGCAAAAATTGTTAAAAAACACCAACTATATTTTAAAAAAATAGCAAACCTAAATTTATAATTATAAGAATTGGTCCTTGATTTACCTTAAATCCTGAATATTATAGGAATTAGGTGATGTTGCAACTTGGCACTTTGTCGTCAATTTCCTTAACACAAGTAATTTTCTACTATATCTTAGGCAATCTTATGAGGACAGTTACCTGGAAAAAGGGGAAACTAAGATGATTACAATAAGTTACTCTCTTTAAAGATAAATAAGTGCACCCAAATAATAAATACTCACAGTAGCTAGGGATGGCAGTATATTATCAATATGGCTGTAAACTTCTAAACATATCATAAAAACAAGATCCTTTTCAAATAAGAAACCCTCTTTAAATATAAACCCCTCAATCCTAGAGTTAATATTGGTGCAATATTTTGCTAAATTAGCATCAAATAAATTTCAAAATAAATTCATAATATTCATAAAAGCAGGGAAAATTTCTAGTCCTTGGGGTTTCTTTAACAAACAATAGTTCATCAAATACTAATAGTATAGGGATGATTAATAATAATAATAACCTTATTAATGACAGGTTTTGAAGGCGCTGGAGAAAGGGAGTAATCATTTTGTCATAGATTAACTGATTGTCCCTGGCCTTAGTCCTGAGCCAAATTGGTGTAAATTACTGATTAGAAAATTTTTGCCAATGGGTAGCAAGGTAAAGTCATTTGATGCCTGAATTTAATTGTCAATTATTTATGACTTAGCTAAGAGTACAATTTTTCAACAAGAGCCAAATAAAGCTTATAATAAATTGATTTAAAAATGGCTGTTGGATTGACAGCCAGATCAATAATCCCTTTAGCTAATTATTAGATGATTATAAAAAAATTAATAAAATAGTATTTAGGATGGTTGGTCATACCAATCACAATATTACCTCCTCACTTGACCAAACATCAGAGAACAAAAATTAGTGAGGGGGTTAGACAAGGCTATTGAAAATCCAGGGCTATAAGTCTAATATGTGCTTGTTGGTCCTTTTTATTCTTTACCTAGATTGTGGTTTTCACCATTAGGAATAAACTGATATAGCTCAGAGGGTTTCAGTGATGGGTAATTATAACTTACTTTTTCAGATTATCCTCAAACTGACAAGCTTACAAAAATTGCTACTTACTACATTTGAACTGCCAGAACATAAAGGAGATGTGTTGATGCTTTTTCACATGGATCTGGCAAGTGCAAGTGTTTGCTATAAACACCTTGAATTCTCATTGATTGAGATATTTTTATTATTTGCAGAAATGGGATCCATTTTGGATTGGTGGAATAGGAGAAAATATAGCTATATGAAGCATCAGGTTTTACTAATTCAATATCTGTACCCACAAGGGCTTGATGCCCAGATACCATTGTAAAATCCCATCCAGATTGTAGCAGAATTCCATTCTTTTCTAAAATTCTGCTAAAAAAATTCAAGGCGCTCACAAATCTTTTGATATTCAAGTAAGATGATGTCTCCCTTAAAAATAAGTTAAACAATTAAGATGGTTGTGATCTAAGCTTTGTTTTAGAGGTTTATTGATGTCCTTTGCATTGAGAGACACAGATATACAGTATACATACAAAAAATGAATACAGGATATAAGACTGTGTATGGAGCCTCAATAATTATGAAAACAGGTCAGTGGGATTAATGCAATAATATGGACTAAACGTTTTAGTCTTATTAGATTTCTGCATGACAATAACTTTTGTTCTAGTTTTATTCTGGTTAATATGTTAATCTAAACTATCCTGTGGCTGTGGAGGTGTAGCTAACACATGATTCATATTACTGAATTAAATCTGATGCCAAAGCATCTTGGTCTTGATAAATATATATTGAGGTGGCACTATCTATGATTTAGCTCTTTAAACGGTACTATTAAAATGTATGTAAAAGCAAAATGTCCCTTTTCTACTCTGTTATATCTTTTCTTATATTATTATTTTCAATCAAATCCACATAATAGATACTATGTTTCTTCTTAGAGTATTCAGTATTAGCCGTGTTAAAAGTAAGGGTGCAGAGGTGAAGGTAATTCATCATTTCAATTGTGGTGTTTTTAGTATTTATAACAAGTAACTTGGCCCAATAAAATTTCTTTATTAAGATTCACAGTAGTGAAAGAAAGCAATCTGAGCATCATAGTAACTCAGAACCCTAGCCTCATATAACACCTTGGCCTCATAGTAAAAACAGTCACAAAAGGCGAAAGCTTCTTCACCTGGTTTGTAATTTTATGAAAAGGAAGGCGATTTTCCGTCCAATTATAAAAGTTTCCCCAACAATCTCATTAGTGAAACTTCTTTTGTATTATTGTAAGTAATTCCAGTTTCACAAATCTTTATTATTACAAATTCATGACTAATAGCCCAACAAGTTCATTAACGTGGCTAGATTTTCCAGATCATTCACGTTTCCAATATAATTTTAAACAGACACATGAAGGTGCTAATATCTCCCTTCTTATTAAATTCTGGAAAATTTACGGGGGTAACTCGATTATATGTATCATACCCTAGTTCCCAATTAGGCTGGGAAGAACTGCCAACGCAATTGATATTAGAAGGGTGTGGTCTGGAACTATCAGTAGCCAAGGCCGCCTGGTAGTGCTGATAGAAGATATAAGAGCAGCGCTAGGAAATCTTCTGGTGTAGTTTGAACTGATGGTTATGGCATATTGGTAAGTTTGGAACTACCAGGAGAAAAAAGTAAAGTAAAAATGAAGGCAAGTTGGCTGATATCAGCGCCTCATTGCCATTGGGTTCTGACTCGTTGGGGTATGTACCCAAAGTAAACAACCATTTGGCCAAGCGCTGATTATCAGCACTAGTTTTACTAAATTGATAAGAGCCATCTTTACTATCCTGATGGATTTGGATCAACATATCTATAATCTGGAGACGTTCCTCTATATGTTAAATTATCAGCCTGCTCAAGTTTATAGTTAGGCAATGAAGGTTAAAGCTCAAATCAATTATCAACAGTTCTTGAGATTGGACTAGTGTTTTAAGGGAATCAATTTCTTGATAGAGGTCGTAGAGGGGGTATACTGAGTCCCTAATATTGTCATCATATTAAACAATAGTTGAACAGTGCAGCCAAAGATGCCCCTATAGTGAGCAAAAGAATATACCATTCGTCACTTCAATATTAATTGCCATTAGCACAGGTAAATATACACTAAATAACAGTAATCTGTTTGAGGAAAGATAACTGGAGAAAAGGGAATAAATTTTAAGAGATTACAATAATTTTTTCTTCAAAGTATAAATAATCACACAGTAGTACTAGTTACTTACAGTGGCTAGGGGATGGCAGTATATTTACTTTGTAGTTGTAAACTTCCAAAGCTATCATAAAACAAGATCTTTTTTATTGTCAATCCCTTTTTAAATATGATCATCTCACTCCTAGGATTTTCATTGGTTCAATTTAATGGCTAACTGAGAAGCACTAGAGAAATTCAGGGGTTATTTATAAAACTCATAACTAATATTGAAATTATTGCCTACTCCTTGAAAATTTTCAATAAATAACATTCTATTAAATACCATATAAATAGGGACAGTTAACTGTAATATAAAACCTTATTGATGGCATATATATGATGGCGCTGGGGTGAGGTAGAATATATTATAAGTGAATTGATCTTACCTGACCACCAGCTTAAGGTAAATCAATGTAAATTAGTGGTTAGGGGATTTGCGTCACCAGGTAGCGAGGCATTGTCAATTTATTTTTTGACTTTAATAAGTGATAGTATCAGGCTTCACCCCAAAGTGAGGGAAGCCTCAACTTTAGTTCTCAAATGTCTTCCCATTTTAATAATCCCTTTATTAAATTAAACCATACTTTTACAAGTGATGTATCATCGGGATGATGTGCCAATATTTACTATTAGGCTATATCACTGCGCTCAATGTGTGTTGGGTCAAAGGCCCAAAATTATTAGCCTTGACACACAATTGCCTTGACCAATCCCTAATTATTTTATCTTGAAATTACTTGGGAGAAATCACCTTTATATCCCCATTTTAACAAGCCTAAGCAATATCTCCCTATTTTCACCTACTCCCTATTTTTATCCCTATTAAAGGGCTGAGATTTTATTCAATATAGATGTTTTTTCTCTTAAATGGTGTCAGAATTGCAGATGACCACATAATCCAACCCTTTGACCATATATAAGATTCAACAAATAAGTTATAAATGTAGAGGATCAGCAATAGTGGCCGATTGATGAGAATATCGCTGGGTGGCATCCCTGATGATATTAGAAGTTGCCAACTTAAATTATTGATGGTATCATCCCCAATGATATTTGAGGCCACTGACAGATAATTTTGTCAGACATCATTCTGCAAAATTAAGCAATAATTCAATATTGGGATAATACCTGATAGTAAAATTATAGGGAATCATTCAAAGCAGAACAGTTTGGAGTTGTCAGAAACTACTCAAACATTAAAATGCTGGAGGAAGAGTAGAATTGTCATTGGCCAAAACAATTTTTTCATGTACCTAATACCATTTTTTGGTCCGCCAAATGCCCAAGGATCACGCTGCCTAAGAAACCAAAGGCAACGGTACCTGACGAGATTTGGTGCCTAACACTGAGGGTCAAAACCAGTATAGGAGCACAAATATTCTCATTGGACAGCTGAAAAGTTGTGTGCTGATTATAACTATAAAAACCCCAAATAATTCCCAAATAAAACTAGATTCAAACTGATATTGTCTTAGTTGTTTAAACATTGATTGTTTTAAACATTACTCTTAAAAAGAGTGCAAGGATCAGTATCCTTAGGTTGGCAATATCAAAATCTCTGCTTGGCTCTGTAAGAAGGGAATAGGGAAAGTGTTCCCTACCAGTATCAAAATATCTCTAAGAGGAAAAAGCACCAGTTTAGCGTTGGACTTTACTCTCAACGTGGATTTTGGGCAATCAACCTTAATAATAGTCTTCATACTATTATTGCCCCAGTCTATCAGAATCACTCAATTAATCAACGCCAGGATCCACATATCTGTGCAATTGAAATCCAGGGCTAAAAGCGAGCCAACAAAGCTTAAGATTTTAACATTGGTGTCACTACAGGGGGTAGTTGAGTTGTCAAAAGCCAATTTAAAATAACGATGTCTTTTAGGGAAGAGCTTTGAAAGCTCTGGGCGGAAATACAGGCCATCAATGAAAATGTGCTCAGCTCAGCATCTCAGGCTGATGTTAGTACATTAGAGGAGCGTATGATCAAGGCGGAGGAGATGCTCAAACAATTTGGAATAGTTAATAACAACCTATGCGGAAAAGTTGCCTCTTTGAAGCAGAAAGAGGGTGAACTCTTTAAGGAAATTTTATTTCAGAAAACTGAATGGGAAGCATATTGAGAACGCATCTGACAGTTTCATGAGGAGATGACGAAAATGACCAAGCGTATAGAGGAGTAGGTGAAACACCAATGTGATTGTGAACAATTTGAGGCGAATGATGCCAAAGCAAAGGCATATGAAACGCCAAGCAATAAGACATCTCTGCCCCAAAACATGCCTAAACCATTAGCTGGTGTGTCAGAAATGACTCCTGAAGTCACTCCAATGGCTTCTCAAGTAGCTGGGTCAGGATCTCCTATAAGTGTAGCAACTGAGGAATTTTGAAATACACTGAAATTACCCACCTTTCACTGGGATAACGCCCTTGCATTTTTCCGCTTATTTGAGATGACCATGTTCAGCTATATGGACCAACAAAAAGCAGTGACCATAATGAACTGCCTTAGCACAGACTGCCAAAATCTTGTGCTTCCTCACCTCAATGGGGACAATAGGTTGTATGCAGAATCCAAAGCCGCCATTATGTTGGAGTTCAGAAGCCCTACTCAGATGGCAAATTGTAAACAAAAGTTCATGGGTATTCAATTCCTCAAAGATGAGACTCTGACTAGTTTTGCCAACCGTTTTTACCAAGAAGCTCAGAACTTGGCAGGGGCAAAAGTGCTAGATGATTTTGATGCATGCATAGCCATGCAGGCGGCGCTTTGGCTCTACTGCAAAATGCATCAGATTATGGCAGCAGCACTAAGAACCAAAATAATGACCTCACAGATGGTGGACCATCTGAAGATGTTGGGAGCAACTTTTGATGCTCCCAATCAATCTTATAACGAAATTAATCTGAGGATGATCACACTTTGGTGGAATTAGAAGATGATAATTATGAAACCGTTGAAAAACTCGTTATTCAGCAGAATCAAGTCTTAATGGGGAAAACCCCTGATGGATCCAAGTGGAAGGATAAATTGCTAGATACTACTGGAAAAACGGAGCGATGGGAAAATTTGCCACTTAAAATTGGGAGAAGAAATCACGGCAATATGTGAATACTGTGATTTCTCAAGAGGAGGATGAAACTGCCAAAAATTTGTGAAAGGCCTTGCAGTTTAAAAGTGGAACTATCTAGCACTGCAAGAGAACCTGTTCCACCAGATCTATATATATTGAATAAAGACATCGGCAGGACCAGCTCAGGTTGCAACTGGGTCTACTGGGAGAAGTACCAAGGCATTAGATGAGATTAGAAATGTGAAATGATTAATCCAGAGTTTAGTGGATGAAGTTGGTTGAACTTAAATTAGTTATTTAATGAGCAAACACAAGAAATACCAAAAATAGTATCTGATTTAGGCAATTTTAGCAACAAAAAATGTTACCAAATTAATCTGAGTGAGTAGTGGATCATTTACAGATCTATCAGCGGATTTAATCAAACGTTTGAGTTGGCAAATGATGGCAAAAATAGGATCAAATTGAACTCCTATCTGCTGCCTCATATTGATGACGTGCTTGATCACCTGGGGGAGGCATACTTTTTGGCTATGGGCCTGATTTCAGGCTATTGGCAAATCAAATTGCCAAAAAGAAAATCAGGAAAATGTGCAATACTTACCACACATGGACCATACTAGCCAACCAGAATACATAAAGTTTATGCAAAGTGCCAATGACTGAAAAAATGCCATTCGAATTTTTATAGGTGGAAAGCCACACCACCGCCAATATTGTATTCAGCAGTAGAGCCAGCTTCAGGGATGAGTGCCAAACAATATCTATCCAACTGGCCAATACCCTGATTGAATTACAATCTTGAGCATTTGAAACAACAATGAAAAATTAAAAAAAGGGGGGAAACGAGTTGAATGCCTATGGATGGGGCCATTCAAAATTATCAAGTCAGCAAATGATGCCTATACAAATGAATATTGAAGATGGTCAAATAGGCAATAGGTCCACACAAAATACTTAAAGTATTGGGCTTAAGAAAAAAATATACAAATATATAAAAAAAAGAAAAGATAAAAATAATAAAAAGATGCATAAAAATAAAAAAGTAAAAAATATTAAAAAATGATTCTAATTTTAGCAGTGATGAATCTAGTGAAATTCCCACCTACCAAGCGTGGAGGAAGGGAAAATTAACAGGCACAAGTCCTGAGCATTTGGCAGGATCAGGAAGGGCTGGAACTAGGTCCACCGGAATAGTCCTTATCAACAAGATGTTGAGATCTGTCCTGGGGTTGGTACAGGTGGCATGAGTGCCAGCAGAACCCGTCCTGGGGTTTATACAAGTGGCAAGAGTGCCAATGAGACCCGTCCTGGGTTTTATACAGGTGGACCAGTTGATCTCTCGCAACTGATGTAAAGATGGGACTGGCACAGAATGATGTTGTGGGAACTGTACTAGAGAGGGGGAGGCAATAGGTAGCAATCAAGGATACAAGGACATTGAACTTAGCAGAGCATATGGGCGTTGAGTGCAGACAGAGATTTGCACTACGCTAGGGACATAGAAATATGACAAACCAAATATGAGTTCCAACTAAAGCATCTTCCATTCCTGAGGGTTCTATCATCTTTTGGATATCTGGTCAAGAAGGGGGATGTGTCAGAATTGCAGATGACCACATAGTCCAACTCTTTGACCAAATATAAAATTCAACAATTAAGTTATAACTGTGAAGGATTGGCAATAGTGTCTGATTGATGAGAATATTGTCAGGTGGCATCCCTGATGACATTAGAAGTTGCTATTTAATAAATTATTGTCGGGCATCATCCCCAATGATAAATTGAGGCCACTGACAGATAATTTCGTCAGACATCATCCCTGACAAAATTAAGCAATAATTCAATATTGGGATAATACCTGATAGTAAAATTATAGGGAATCATTCAAAGCAGAACAGTTTGGAGTTGTCAGAAACTACTCAAACATTAAAATGCTGGAGGAAGAGTAGAATTGTCATTGGCCAAAACAATTGTTTAATGTACCTAATACCATTTTTTTGGTCCGCCAAATGCCCAAGGATTACGCTGCCTAAGAAACCAAAGGCAACGGTACCTGACGAGATTTGGTGCCTAGCACTGAGGGTCAAAACCAGTATAGGAGCACAAATATTCTCATTGGACAGCTGAAAAGTTGTGTGCTGATTCTAACTATAAAAACCCCAAATAATTCCCAAATAAAATTAGATTCAAACTGATATTGTCTTAGTTGTTTAAACATTGATTGTTTTAAACATTACTCTTAAAAAGAGTGCAAGGATCAGTATCCTTAGGTTGGCAATATCAAAATCTCTGCTTGGCTCTGTGAGAAGGGAATAGGGAAAGTGTTCCCTACCAGTATCAAAATATCTCTAAGAGGAAAAAGCACCAGTCTAGCGTTGGACTTTACTCTCAACGTGGCTTTTGGGCAATCAACCTTAATAATAGTCTTCATACTATTATTGCCCCAGTCTATCAGAATCACTCAATTAATCAACGCCAGGATCCACATATCTGTGCAATTGAAATACAGGGCTAAAAGCGAGCCAACAAAGCCCAAGATTTTAACATGTGGTCATGACTAGCTATTCTAATCACTTTTTGCCTGCTAAAAAGCAGAGATTTTGCCTTAGTTCAGTGAATCTGCCAAGAGATTTCCCCCAATGATGATCATTCCATCTGGTAATTTTCCCTAGAGAGAGAAAGTCTTCTAGGTGATTTTTCTGGTGCTACCAGCACCTAGTAAAAGTATAGCCTTCAAAGGACCTGCCTTTGAAATAATTATAAAAAATCTCAACAGATAGTTCCAACTTAACATTAGTAAAATTTCATTGCAATTCAATTCAATAAAGTTTTAATAGTAGATTAATTTTTTCTCACTAGTGGTGCTCAACCCAAAAGGGTAATAATGGATTAATAAATTGCTGTTAGTGTAACATCCAGATCAATCAGGCCCTATGTCTAATTATTGGTTAAATTTAATCTAAAAAATAAAGGTTCAGATGGTTGCTCAGACCTATTTCACTAGGTGACATCATGTCTTGGGAACTCCCCCAAATACTTTTTTTAGTACTAGATGGTTCCCCCAAGTACTGATGATCATAATCTTTTATTTTTAGAGTGTGATAGAGAATAGGATGACTTTTTTAAGTTGATTGTTGACTTCCTAAATTTCTAAGTCAATCATTTGGACTAATTGATTCTGGTGGTGTAAATGGTATCTTCCCTTTTTCTCCACTGATTCTCAACACCTTTGTGGAACCATCATTGCCTATCAATATGTCTAATGAGAGATGAGGTTTGGCTTTGGCTTTATTCAACTTGTCCTCAAATGACCTTTACAATTATTAAAGTTAATTAAATTCTTTGACTGATTATTCTAAATGTCACTGAGGGAACCTGGCTGGATGGTTTGAGATATATACCATTTTTCTTTAATTTCAACATTATGCATTTTGATTTCAACAAAATGCATTTAAATTTTTCATTTTACACCTCAATTTCAACATTTTTCTTTTTTTAATTCTAATATTTTACAAATCAAATTCAGTATTTTACATTTCAATTTTGACATTTTTTTTAATTTTAACACAATTTTTTGAATAGTTTTATTCTATTATTCCTGCTGAAAATAAAGGAAAGAATACTATTGCCCACTATTTTTTACTATTTAAAATATTTGTATATTCCTTATGTCAAACTATAATCTATCAAAAGAAAACACTGATGCTGAGGAAGTCAATGGGTCTGTAGCTAGAACTAGATACAATGTAATCAATAATGCTAAACGCCTTACCCTTATTTGATAAGTGTATGAGCAAGGAAAGAATACAAAGGATTATGCTGGAATTTTAGAAATAAATTATTATACTGCAGAATTTATAACTTCTAATTTAGAAATCAAGTGAGATTATAGAAAAAAGGCAGAAGTGAGAGAAGAGTACTTAATCAAAATTCATACAGAAAGAGTTTGAAATTTTCCTCTTTGTAATCTACAAATAACCTTAAGGAGATCAAAGAAACGTTTAAGGCAGAAGAAGAATTTTTTAAATTCAATTTCAATTATTATTTAATGTCTCAAGTAATTACAAATTACCGTCAAGTTACCCATCAAGAAATAAATAGAGTAAATAATCCAGAGATAATTTTGTTGAGAAAAGAGTATGCCCTTTGGTTTAATAATCACTTTAATGAGGATTAATCAAAGGCTATCTTTATTTATGAATCCTCATTTAATTTACATCTCAATTTTAGCCAGTGAAGATCTAGAAGAGGAATATGTGCCTTTGTGAATGTTCCAATGGTGAGGGGTAGGTCAATATCTTGGTTTCTAGTATGGCTATTGATAACTTGCAATATTATAAAACTATTGCTCATTTAACAGTTAATAATGATATATATGCTAATTATTTACATAAGCTTTTCTCTTATCTATATAATGAAAAAACTTATATGGAATGTGTTTTATATTAGATAACACTATAATTCATAGGAGGCAAGATATATAGAGAATAACTTAATTTATCTATTTTGGGTTTAAGTTTTTACCTCCATATCCATATATGCTAGATACAACTGAAAGTACCTTTCCAAGGATAAAAAATGGAGTTAGATCAAAATTAAAAAGCATTGCAAGTGGAATGCTATAAGACTTAATTATATAGGAGACTGCTACTGTTTCAGCCACTGATAGAACAGGTTATTTTAAACTAATTCTTAGAATTATTATAAGCTGTGCAGCTAAGTTGCCCCATGATTACCAGTAAATAATGTTTTTATAATTAGATTCTTATAATCAATAGCTTTAGATTTTTTTCAACATGCAATTTTATTGCCAAAGACTATATTGAAATTGATTTGTAAATTATTGAAATTTAATGCAAAATGTTGAAATTGAAGGGAAAACGGTATAGATTAAGGAAATCACTTGGGACTAGCAAAGGAATATATCTGATGTTAAAGTTTATATGAATACTTTTTCATAGTGAAGTGTAGATGACGTTATTAAAGACCAATGTCAAAGGATTAAAGGGTTTCTTAATTTTTCTCAGCTGATACCCCCTAAATTAATTTATTGTACAAGTTAAATGTTCTGCAATTCTCTGAATTATCTGAAAGTAATATGTATTCATTTGATAATAGTATGGAGACTATTATCTGTAGTTAAATAAAGTACAAGTATTAAGTCCAACGCTTGACCAGTAATTTATAAAATACTTTGGATGTCCTCAATAGGTATTTGTTCCCTTATACTGCCTAACTTGATCCATGCTCAGATCCTTGTTTACAGCTTCTCTCTGGTGACACACAGCCAGCAGCAATCCCCTATTCATTTCAGCTTCTCTCTCTGGATCCACGCTCAGATCCTTACTCTTTATCCTAAAGAGTCTCCCATTTAAAGCACAAAATAATAGTCCCTTAAGAAAGAATAGAATTTGAAATGTATTCTGTAAAGTATATTCTTGTAAAAAGTACTTCTGAAAGAGTTATATTTATTAAGTTAATTCTTGGGGGTGAAAGGTGAGTCAGTAGGGCGTACAGCTACCAACCTGAAGTTTGCAGGTTTAATTCCCTCCCTTTGCACATTAATTTGGGGTACCAGCCAAAGGAAGCTATTGGTGGTTAGTAGGTCTAATAAGATTAAAACCTTACCCACGACATAACCAAAAAATTCTGAGTCCCGATTAGGAGGTGGAAAAACTCACTTTGATGGAGCTGACCCTGCTCAGATTTCATGTCGATGTTTGCTTTCTTTCTTTCTTTTGTTAATGTCCATCCCCTGGTCAGCTTGACTCAAATAAATATTAAGTGAATTATTAGGGGAATTTATAGTGGGAATTCGGCGCCCAACCCTCAGTTGACACCTCATCAATAAAATGGCAGCCATTGCCATTAAATTACCCATCATCATCTTATCAGCAATGGTCTTCCCCATCCTGGCTAGGCTTCCGTTGTTGGACATCCTCAAGACCTAAAATGGAAGGAGTCAGAAAACGTGTCCCTAACGTTTTCCTCTTGAACCCAGAAAACCAACATATTTGGCAAGCGACCTGATTAGGTAATGGGACTTGTTACCCATTAAGGCAGGTTGCAACCCAACTGATTGATTTGCTAATTGTAAATGTCATCACTCGCCTCAAAACTTGATCCTTAAATTCCCAATTGGTTGGTGATAAAACCCAACTGATCCCAATTGGTACACCTTATAGTTAATCATAGGTTTACTATGTGATGCCCCTATTTCATTGGCAACTCTTCCTGACAAGATCTTAAGCATTCACTCATATCAATTCCCAATGGATCTGACCCAGGCGAATAACCTAAAATCCTCCAAACATTGTTACCCAGAAATCAGGGTCAAAAGATGACCAATTCACTTTGCTATAGGGAATTGTCCCCTAGTGACCACTGGCAGTCTAGTTGGATGGGAATATGGGCAAAAATTACAACACATCCCTCTCTTGTCTAGATCTTCAGCAATAAAAGGATTGGGTAGGAGAACACCGCTTCAGACACTTGGTCAAATACTTCATATGTTCAAGTGGAGTATGATCAATCAGTACTCAACGCTGCTCAGTACAACCTTCAGCATGTGGCCCTCTTCCTCATCCTTCTTATAACTGCCTACTCAGAGCGCAGTTCCCATGACCTTCTATCATGCCAGGCTGACCAATTTACTCATGAAGATATTCGTCCCAGGATGTTGTTTTCTCCCTTCAGGGAATATGACCTGCTGTCATATTCGGGATTTTTGGTCTGGCATCCTTGATTTTCTGATTTTCTCCTCATCCTCAACAGAAAATTCTTTCCATCAGTGTTCATTTTGTGGCGAAATTAAGAATGCTCATTTATATTCACCCTTGTTATTTTCACATAATAACCTCTTGGCTCATACATTCTTAATTCTTCTCTGGAGAGCATTTCTCATTAGTTTTTATATTAATTTATCCAAAATTAGAGCTTAATTGATTTAAGAGTGCATAATATTGACTATCATATAAGTCTGACATCCCCCCTCTCATCTAGCTCATATGTCAAATTCAGAGTCTCAATACCAACAATTGCTTAATAGCATGTCTGATAAAGACCTTCAGCTCTTTCAGTTGATGAATCAATATGTGCTCCAGAGCTTCTTCTATAGTCCTTCCAGGACTCATACTCCCTGTTAAGTACCCATGGCCAGTCCTTCCATAAAATTACCAGAAACAGTAACCAATCCTGTAAAGACCAGGTTAGTGATTGTCTCAAAATGATTCATGAAAAATACTTCCTCTGTCATCAATTTTTTAGTTAGATTTTATAACTCTACTGATTTTGGCTCCATTTGCAGATTCTCATACCATCATCAAACCTCCTGAAGCAATGCCCTCCACTCTCAATTATTAGTTTCTCACTGGATTGGACTTGCTTCTGGAGTTCCTTTTCTAAACTCAGTCAGTATTACAAGCCAACTGTTTTGGCCACCAAACTATCCATTGGAAACAGCAAACAATCTGAACTCCCCTATGCAGAATTAAAGACCAAAGTAACCAAGTCTTTGTCCATAGCTCTGAAACTTCAAATCTCGAAAACATCCTAGATCAAGACGTTGCAGCCTGTGCTCTTCACTTTGCCGTCCAAGGTCTTCAAAATTGGGCCATGAAGCTTCCAGCCTCTCCTGGCTTTCACCACTCATTCTGCTTCAGCTTCCAAGAAGCTTGTAGTTGACATCTTCAGGATGCCATTCACTCCTTGCATGACTATCTCATTTCTGGCATGTCCCATCAGTATCTTCCACTGATGGCTTTAATAGGGAGCATGATTTGGCAACCCCTGCCTAGTATCCCTTGCTCAATGCCAGCCCATATGTCCAGTGTTCTTGATGAAGCCCAACGGCAAGTGCTAAAGACCAATCTTCCATATCTGGTGCCATATTGGGATTACTCAGGGTTATTGGCTGACTGCCTATCCTTATTCTGTTGCTTCCCTCCCCACTCCAGGGTATAACTTTTGGCATGTTCTAAAATTTCCATTTCTCTTCCCCTGGTCGCTTTCTCACAGAGATCATCATCCACTCAACGAACTTGGTTTTGAGTAGGTCTAGCCCTTGCTAGCATCTAACCTCACATAGATTTTAAAAAATTATTTGAGGTGGGTTGACCTTGGGACAAATATACCACACCTAGAACGTTTTCTAGTCAGTACAGGTTTTGAACTCAAAACCTGCACTAGGGGTAGAAGCAGCTTTACCCACTCTGCTAACCACTCTTCCTCACATTGATTTTGACATGTTGTTTACTCCTAATGCAATTCATCCTCCCTCCAACAAGAGGCGACAATGGCAGAATCATCCTCAAGTTGAGGATGACCAATAAAAATTATAAAAATATATCTTTTTTCTAGGCGTTTTTAAATATGATTTCAATATTATTATTAATATTTTATTTTTTTCTTCTTTTTTACAGGTACTTAACCATTTTTTCAGTTCAGCAGTCCATTTTTTGTTATTACCCCAAACTGGTTCTTAGGTATACTTAGATTTACCAGTTTTCTATGGCACAGAGGTCTTACTTTTATAAGACTTAACCATCTAGTATGGTCCAGCAGTCCTTTTTTGTAGTTAACTCAATCACTATAACATAACCAACTTAATGGTCAGTGGTCCTTCAGGAACTCTTTTTCCACAATTTTTTTCATTGATTTATTTCTTTAAATACTTATCATAGACTCAATTTACTATTCTTCCATCCAAGAGGTTCTTGATGGAGTAGTGTCGTCGCCATCTTAGTGATAATCTCAAATGAACCTGACCATAACTCATTTAACTTTTTTCTTCTAAAAAAACCATGTGTATCACAATAGGCAACTCTTTCGCTTAATTAATATTCTGATAAAGCTGATCAGTTCTTATCATCCATCAATTTTACTCAAATCCTTTTCATCAGAGTCATATCAAATTATTGTTATTGCATTTCAATCATGATATTCATCAATCAGTTCAGGTACTGCTCAGCACTCATCCCCAATGTTGGTTCCACCACTGAATATAAAATCAGTGGTACCGCGGCCTTCCTTCCATAAAGAAACTCAGATGTCGTTTTTCCCGTTGCCATATGAAGACTTACATTATAGGCGAATGTCACCAAACTAAAGTATGTTCCCCATGTGGAAGTCCTTTCTGCGACCAGCTTCCTCAGTGTCACAGCCAGCGTCCCATTGACTCGTTCTACCATTTCATTCATCTCTGGCTGTTAGGGTACAGACATGATTCCTTGGATCCCCCTTATTTTATTTAATTGTGGTATCATATGAGATATGAAATTTGTTCCATTGTCACTTAGCAGGACCTGCAGGCATCCATGTCAGTATACTACTTTATCCTAGGATAAACTTCACAGTGCTGGTAGTGTCTACTTTCACCAGGGCCTTCGTCTTGAAACATCTCATTAAATGGTTGATCACAACTATGGTGTACTTGAAACCACTGGTACTCATTGTCAGCAGTCCCATCACATTAATGTACACCGTATGCCAAGCAAAGCCAGAGCGGAACAGTCAGTATCCAGTCATATTCTTAGCAGTTTGTGAAATTTGCACTCCACACAGTGAGCCAGATAGTCCGCAACATCATATTTGATGGATATCCATTAGTACTGGAAAATATGATCAGCCATTTTTCTAAGGCCTCCATGCCCAACAACCTTATGAGCGGCTTTAATTATAGCCACTAGTTCTGATGGCTTTAGAAATAGTAATCGCTTCCCATTGATCATCTTGAAAACTTGTCCATTCATGATCTTGGTGTTATCCATCAATTTTCAAAGTGCACCTTGGATTTCTCAGGGCTTTTTCCTGATTTCTCCGTTGACCATTCTCTGGAATAGCTCATCCACCTGCTGGTATACCACCAGGACCATGAATAACTGCGATAAGTCATCTTCATGCTGATGAGAAGCCCCATCTCAGTGGACTATCTCATACTCATAAGCCTGTAGCTTTAGTGCCCATTGGGTCAGTCATCCTTCTGGTTCTTGTAAATTGTGCAGTTAATGCAACAAGGTGTGGTCCATCACCACTTTGAAGTGCATTCCATGGATATACACCCAAAACTGTTTACAGGCGTATGTGACCACAAGGCATTCACACTCAGTCACAGTGTAATTCCTCTCAGTGGCTGATAGTGTCAAGATCACATATGCCACCAGATGTTCGTCCCCAAGCTCATCTACTTGACTCAATACAGCACTGATCTCCATCAACAAAGAATTAGTTTGTATTTTAAATTCTTGACCAAAATTCTAAATCTCAAAATCTGAGAATCTATTAAAAACTGGCATAACTCATCGAAGGATTTCTGGGCTTCTTCACTCTAAATGAATCTTTTTTCAGATCCTTCAGTAAATGGAAGAGGGGCTCGGCGATTCTTGCAAAATCCTGAATACACTTCTATAGTATCTGCCCATTCTAAGGAACACTTGGATATTTCGGATACTCTTCAGCACAGTCATTCAATATATGGCTTCAATCTTATGGGCTTGCTGCTGCAGTCCACTAGAGTTGATTACAAATCCCAGATATTATAACTCTTTATTGAAGATTTGGCGCTTCCTTGGCTTAATCTTCAGGTTGGCCGCGGATAGTCTCTAAAAACACTCTCTCCAAGTGGTACAATTGGTCAGTAAACGTCATACTGAACACATTTATATCATCCAAGTACACCAAAAAAATAAAAACTTCAAGTCATTTAGTATGGCATTCATGGCCCTCTAGAACGTCGCAGGCGCATTTCACAGACCCTGGGCATCCTTGTCAGTTAATAAAGACCCTACTCAGTGATAATCGTGCAATTCTCTTGGTCTTCTCTTGGCAAATCAATTTTTTAATATCCCAATATTAGAGCCATCATAGAGAAATACTTCGCTTCTCCCAATTGATTTACCGTATCATTGATTTTGGTAGTGGGTACAAATACTTCTTTGTAATCTTGTTCAGCTTTTGATATTTGATCACCACCTGATTAGAGCCATCCTTCTTCTTCACAATAAGGATAGGGCTCGCCCAGGTACTCAATAACAGAACTAGAAGCCAATGCTTCACTAGTTTGCTGATTTCTTCCTCTACTACCACTTCACCCACCTTCAACCGTTGGTTTGATCACATCCTGATTAGCAAATTTTCCCTGGTATTGACCTTGTGGTTCACATCTCTTGCGCATCCCAAATGGTGGTCATCATGAGTGAATGCTTCCCAATACTTGTTAAATAATTCAGGCACCTCCTCCTGCAGTCTGTTTGTCAGATCAACGAGTTGCTCTCAATTGACCAATAGATTGATACTCTTGGTTACCCCTGCTGGTAATCCCGTTTCATTGAGGGTCCTAAAATCATGGATTTACTCAATTCAGCCGTTGGGATTAGGTGATAAATGCGACGATCTTATTCTTCTCAATCTTCATCAGTTTTTCACTTAGATTCTGTAGGGGAACTCGAATTTCTTCATGGCCTGGCATAATTATTCCAGGAGCCACCCAATACTCTACTCTGGACTACTTCCAGGGGCTTCCAACTTCATCATACAGAAGCTCTAGTATCTCCAATGTCAACCTCATGTTAACTATTATCTGTGATCCCAGTGGCATGGCTCTCACATTCTTGATCTTCTGTGGAATTCCCCAATTTTCTAGGATTCCCGTCAGCATTTCTCGTCACTTCCAGCCAACTAGTTGATATAAATCAGGACAATGCCGTCATTATAGATCATGTTGATGAAGTTATTTCTCCTACTCAGTGGAGCTTCCCCATCCTTCTGATAAACCAGTGGTAACGTCTGACCTAATATGGTTCTTGCAACCTTGGGTACTGCTAACTTAACTCTGGGGATTTTAAACTTGGGGCGTCAAAAGAGGTAACATTTTGCACAGATCTGGCACTAATCATCTAGGCTCAAACTTCCTGAGAGAGCTGTAAGCTTGACACTTACCGCCAACTGTGTGTCTTCTTTTTTATTAATCCTGTGTACGTTGGAAAATTCCC